>JAFMSR010000011.1:49941721-50146914 GCA_022818135.1 Saxidomus purpurata
TTGACTAAGGGGCGAGACTAAATTACACATTTTAAAGGCAATTTGGCATATAATTTTCGCTATTTTCACAAATTTCCAACTTGGCTAATTTGCAGATGTTTTTGGTAACAAACCTTTCAATTATTGGAATAAAACTTGTTTTAAGGTTATTTGAATTAATTCCAGAATTTAGGGTATGCCTCTTTGACAATTTCTCTAAAATTTTCGGTCTCTTTCTGCAAGTGAAACTTCCAAGAAAACTTACCCCAGCTTTGTCTGGAGACACGGATGTTCTCCTATCATCTCCGGATTTCTTCACTTGATGTAACACTTCAGCAAACAATTTTTGATTTACACCACATAAATTTGGCATAAACTTCTCACACTTTTTATGGCAGTTCACTGAACACACTGTCAAAACAAAATTAAAGACATAAAATATGGCAATTAGATTTACATACTGTTAACACAAAATGCAACAACTGTTCACATAGCTTGCTGGCGTTAGCATCCCGTTCTTACATACGTACAATACAAATTGTAAATACTACACAGATAGTTTCTAGTATGGTACATATAGCTTTGCTTCAATCAGTAGTTCAACTAGCCTTTGTTTGCTTATTCAAGGTTTAATGCCCATTTCAACTGTGTTTCAGTTATTATTACAGGCCGGCAGTTTACCTAAACATCATTCCCGGAACGGCTCAGTACTAGAAACCCATGCTCAGTACGAAGCTGCCAACTTTCTCACATGGTCAGTAGCAGAGCTCAAACCAATGACCCTCAATAAATGACTGGTTACAGCGATTTAAAGTCGGCAACTCAAACCACACAAACATGGAGGTGGACAATTCAAGTTCTGGTCAATACAAAAGTAAATGCTACTCCATGTAATGTTAATAGTTAAACTCTTATACAAAAATGAATGGCTTTGTTGTGGATACAACCAGAAAGACTTAGACAGTTCTTGCACAGATTTTACTGTACTGGCTCATGGTTTAAAGTTTTAAGAAAAATATTTCACATTAAGTTTACTTGCTTATTTCTAATTCATTTTGCATTCTACATAAATACTGCCCTGGTGATACTCTCAACAACAGGTTAGGCGCCATTTACAAACAAAGCAGGATTAAGTACATACAACAGAATCTACACTGACCTTGACATTTGAGTCCCTGTCTAAACAAACCATATAGTAGAGTTCCGCAGTGGTCACAGAATGTGGGCGACATATAACTGTTCACCTTAAACTTGTGTGGTACATTTATGTTAAATCTTTCAGTGAGCATCTGTAAATAAAACAGAATAAAAAATTGACGTACAGCAAACTCCGTGTTTAACAACTCGGGATATAAGGAATTTCCGAAATTGCATCTGGAATGAGTCTCAAGTGCAATTAATTTAAGTTGCAAGAACTTGTTTCGCAATCAGGAATAAATAAATTACTAGTAGTATAAATCTATTATTCAAACATAAAATATACTGGCTGATTAGTAGACAGTGCAGATCAGGATCAAGATACACTGATTTGTAACTCTACTTGGAAAACTGACCAATGAGACAGTAGAAATTTCAAATTCAGCTAAAATGGTATTATAACTTCAACCAAGACAGGATTTTAATTAACTTGTTTCAGGGGCTAAGTACTGATTGCACACAAAACAAACATCATCAAAGCACTCGGTACATACCTTAGTTTCTCTACTGTCTTTAGCACTACCCGGACAGTTTCCGAGAATCTTTCCATGACATTTCTTGTGTACAGCACAATTACATACTGTAATGAAAATAATAATTATAGTTTTAAAATGTTAAAAGTGTATATAGCAAGTCAATTTACCACAGATATGATGTGAGCGTTGTGACATCTGCAAGATTGTGATATTAACCTCTTTCTTGACAATTGCCATTTTGTGACTTTGCTTGTTCTATGACAACTGTCTGTGTTGTGACTTTGCCATGCTGTGGCTTTGCCTGTTTGAAATTTGCTTGTGTTGTGAATTTGCCATGCTGTGGCTTTGCCTGTTTGAAATTTGCTTTTGTTGTGACTTAAGTTTTGATCACCTTTCCTCGTCTCAATGTCCTTCATTAATGTGTATAGTATCAACTTAATACCTTCAATACTTTCTAGTTCTCCTCGGTTGTGCTGTGGCTTTGCCTGTTTGAAATTTGCTTGTGTTGTGAATTTGCTGTGCTGTGGCTTTGCCTGTTTGATATTTGCCTTGTGTTGTGACTTTGCCGTGCTGTTGCTTTGCCTGTTTGAAATTTGCTTGTGTTGTGAATTTGTCTGTGCTGTGGCTTTGCCTGTTTGAAATTTGCTTGTGTTGTGAATTTGCTGTGCTGTGGCTTTGCCTGTTTGAAATTTGCTTGTGTTGTGAATTTGCTGTGCTGTGGCTTTGCCTGTTTGAAATTTGCTTGTGTTGTGACTTTGCTGTGCTGTGGCTTTACCTGTTTGAAATTTGCTTGTGTTGTGAATTTGTGTGCTGTGGCTTTGCCTGTTTGAAATTTGCTTGTGTTGTGAATTTGCTGTGCTGTGGCTTTGCCTGTTTGAAATTTGCTTGTGTTGTGACTTTGCTGTGCTGTGGCTTTGCCTGTTTGAAATTTGCTTGTGTTGTGAATTTGTGTGCTGTGGCTTTGCCTGTTTGACATCTGCTTGTGTTGTGAATTTGTCTGTGCTGTGGCTTTGCCTGTTTGACATCTGCTTGTGTTGTGAATTTGTCTGTGCTGTGGCTTTGCCTGTTTGACATCTGCTTGTGTTGTGAATTTGCTGTGCTGTGGCTTTGCCTGTTTGAAATTTGCTTTCGTTCTGAATTTGTCTGTGCTGTGGCTTTGCCTGTTTGATATTTGCTTTTGTTGTGAATTTGTCTGTGCTGTGGCTTTGCCTGTTTGATATCTGCTTGTGTTGTGAAATTGTCTGTGCTGTGGCTTTGCCTGTTTGACATCTGCTTGTGTTGTGAATTTTTCTGTGCTGTGGCTTTGCCTGTTTGATATCTGCTTGTGTTGTGAATTTGTCTGTGCTGTGGCTTTGCCTGTTTGACATCTGCTTGTGTTGTGAATTTGTCCATGCTGTGGCTTTGCCTGTTTGATATTTGCTTTTGTTGTGAATTTGTCTGTGCTGTGGCTTTGCCTGTTTGATATTTGCTTTTGTTGTGGATTTGTCTGTGCTGTGGCTTTGCCTGTTTGATATCTGCTTGTGTTGTGAATTTGTCTGTGCTGTGGCTTTGCCCGTTTGACAATTGCTTGTGTCGTGAATTTGTCTGTGCTGTGGCTTTGCCAGTTTGACATCTGCTTGTGTTGTGAATTTGTCTGTGCTGTGGCTTTGCCTGTTTGACATTTGCTGTACTTTCTCTTTGTCTGTTTGATATTTGCTTGTGTTGTTGCTTTGCCTGCTTGATATCTGCTTGTGTTGTGAATTTGCTGTGCTGTGGGTTTGCCTGTTTGATTTCTTTTGTGTTGTGAATTTGCCATACTTTGGCTTTGCCTATAAGATATCTGCTTGTGTTGTAACTTTGCAATACTTTTGCTTTGCCTGTTTGATATCTGCTTCTGTTGTTGCTTGGCCTGTTTGATATCTGCTTGTGTTGTGGCTTTGCCTTTTGATATCTGCTTGTCTTGTTGCTTTGCCTGTTTGATATCTGCTTGTCTTGTTGCTTGGCCTGCTTGATATCTGCTTGTCTTTTGTTTCTTCGCCTGTTTGATATCTGATTGTGTTGTTAATTTGTTGTGGGTTTGCCTGTTTGATATCTGCATGTGTTGTGGTGTTGCCTGTTTGATATATGCTTCTGTTGTGAATTTGCTGTGGCTTTGCTTGTTTGATATCTGCCTGGATGTGAATTTGCTGTGCTTTGGCTTTGCCTGTTTGAAATTTGTGTTGTGAATTTGCTGTGCTGTGGCTTTGCCTGTTTGAAATTTGCTTGTGTTGTGACTTTGCTGTGCTGTGGCTTTGCCTGTTTGAAATTTGCTTGTGTTGTGACTTTGCTGTGCTGTGGCTTTGCCTGTTTGAAATTTGCTTGTGTTGTGAATTTGCTGTGCTGGCTTGCCTGTTTGAAATTTGCTTGTGTTGTGACTTTGCTGTGCTGTGGCTTTGCCTGTTTGAAATTTGCTTGTGTTGTGAATTTGTGTGCTGTGGCTTTGCCTGTTTGACATCTGCTTGTGTTGTGAATTTGTCTGTGCTGGCTTTGCCTGTTTGATATCTGCTTGTGTTGTGAATTTGTCTGTGCTGTGGCTTTGCCTGTTTGATATCTGCTTGTGTTGTGAATTTGCTGTGCTGTGGCTTTGCCTGTTTGAAATTTGCTTAATTTGTCTTGCGTGGCTTTGCCTGTTTGATATTTGCTTTTGTTGTGAATTTGTCTGTGCTGTGGCTTTGCCTGTTTGATATCTGCTTGTGTTGTGAAATTGTCTGTGCTGTGGCTTTGCCTGTTTGACATCTGCTTGTGTTGTGAATTTTCTGTGCTGTGGCTTTGCCTGTTTGATATCTGCTTGTGTTGTGAATTTGTCTGTGCTGTGGCTTTGCCCGTTTGACATCTGCTTGTGTTGTAATTTGTCCATGCTGTGGCTTTGCCTGTTTGATATTTGCCTTTTGTGTGAATTTGTCTGTGCTGTGGCTTTGCCTGTTTGATATTTGCTTTTGTTGTGGATTTGTCTGTGCTGTGGCTTTGCCTGTTTGATATCTGCTTGTGTTGTGAATTTGTCTGTGCTGTGGCTTTGCCCGTTTGACAATTGCTTGTGTCGTGAATTTGTCTGTGCTGTGGCTTTGCCAGTTTGACATCTGCTTGTGTTGTGAATTTGTCTGTGCTGTGGCTTTGCCTGTTTGATATTTGCCTGGATGTGAATTTGCTGTGTTGTTGCTTTGCCTGTTTGATATCTGCCTGGATGTGAATTTGCTGTGCTGGGGCTTTGCCTGTTTGATATTTGCTTTGCCTTTTTGCTTTTTGGTATCTGCCTTGATGTGAATTTGCTGTGCTGGGGCTTTGTCTGTTTGATATCTGCCTGGATGTGAATTTGTTGTTCTGTGGCTTTGCCTGTTTGATATCTGCCTGGATGTGAATTTGCTGTGCTGTTGCATTGCCTGTTTGATATCTGCCTGGATGTGAATTTGCTGTGCTGTGGCTTTGCCTGTTTGATATCTGCCTGGATGTGAATTTGCTGTGCTGTGGCTTTGCCTGTTTGATATCTGCTTTGCCTGTTTGATATCTGCCTGGATGTGAATTTGCTGTGCTGTGGCTTTGCCTGTTTGATATCTGCTTTGCCGTGGTTCTGTGGTGTTGCCCAGTTGATATTTGCCTGTGTTCTAAATCTTCCTTCATTCAGGGTAACAAAACCTGATACTGACAAAGTAAGCAACAGATTGCCATCTGTATTTGATTCATACTGGTGTTTCTCCATCACTTCACAGACAGGTGACAAAAAACCAGTGTGACTTGAAAAGTGTATGATTTTTATGTCTAATATACGCCATTTTCAATGTCATTTCTGTTCAGTGAAGGGGCTCAAACCCATCACTCTAAATCAGTGAGAGGTGGTAACAAGCCAGCAGCCTTATCCAGTTGCTTGCTGGCTCAACTAAAGCACGAGGGTGCATGTCTTGCAGTTTGGTGTAGAATTTTTCAACAAACTCACATTGAATACCCTACACTTTCCATAAATCTTCACGGACAAACTGGGAGTTTTATAGAGCTTCAATTCACAACCTATGGACCTGAGCCTAAAATATCACTGTAAAAAGCAATAAAAAATCTAGTAATTAACTATATAAACCACATTCATACCTTTGCACTGATAACCTTGTTTGTTCAAGCCCCTGAAATGAAGAAAGAGGAAATAAATTTAACATTTTACCTTGATAGGCAATCAGTTCAAATGTTTATAGGCAACTCAACTGAACAACCTATCTTAGGTTAATAATTTATAAAAAAAAATAAAATTATAACATAACAGTCTTGAAGGAAGCCTCTGGGGTCAGACCATTCTCTTAAAGGGAGTGTTTAGTACTGGAAAGTTACATTCTGAAAACAGAGATCTATAGTACTTGCTTGTCACTTGTTTTCGTGACTTTCATTATCCACTCTCAGAGCAAAACAATCTAAGTCTTTCTTATTTCATGTAAGATATATTATGTGTATTGCATAACCCATGATATCTTGCTGTAATCATGTTTTGTTTGAAAGTCGACGAGAATACATATACATGTTACAGTTTGAGAAACAGTACATGAAATGGGACTTAACAGGTACTCTGCATATTCGTACTACCCAAAGATGCCTGAGAGAAGATGGGGTAGGGCTGTAGTTACGTTAGCAGAATTTTGTAGATGTGTACTCAAACAATATTAATTGACTTTTAACTCACTTTGAATATCTTATGCAAACTTTAAAAAAAAATGGAAAACTACTACGCAGAAGCTGAAAGATGTTAGCACTATATTCTTCTTGATTTTCCCTACAATATAACTAACAAGCTCTGCAATGACATGACTATCACAATAATTAATTATTTCAGACATTTGCTTTAAAAGATTGCATTCCTTAACTGTTCCTGGTTCAAATTACATCAGACAGTTTTTGATTTCTTATTACATGTACAGTAAACTCTGTATATAGCGAACCACTTGGGCCCATTAAAATTTGTTCTTTATTTCCAGAGTTTGTTATATCCAGATAACATTTTCATATTAAATAAAGAAGGAAAAAAATCCGGTCTAGAAAATTGTTCGTTTTATTCAGAATTTTGCTATATCCAGAGTCGTTATTTACGGAGTTTACTGTATGCCTCTTGTTCCAACTCTTACATCAGACTGAGGGTGTTCACATGCCTTAATGAATACAACAAAACATCAACATATTTCTAAGGTAATCTGAATTATACCTCAGTAACCATGGTAACATTGTAAATGGCATGAACCTTGCTGTGCAAAAACAAAAGCCTTGACATTTGTAGACGCTGTAAACACAGACCGCAAGTTGTACAACTTAGGGAAAGGTATCTAGAAACAAACGTTAACATGTAACACCGATTTTCGAAAGGACAATATGATCTTGGTCACATTTTGTGGTAGAAACAGCTAAATAAGTATAAAGAAATACAAAAATTCTTGATGTATTTGAATTATTTTTTTCACAGCGCAGCTTACATGCAAATTTTTAATAGGCCTTTATTTTCTTAAGTTTTCATACCAGCAAAAATCGTTGCAGTAGGAACAAAATGTTGGCTGTCGGAAGAATTTTGCGATGAACTGGTGACCTCTGACCTCATGCACTTTCTGCTGCTTAATGGCACCTCGACGCCTTGTGATTCCGCCTTGTTGTTTTTCAACTAGTGATGGCTGCGTTTGTTCTAAACAAAGAAAATATAAATACAACAATCATATTATGAAATTCGTTAAACTGTTTGCCGTAAAATTTGGAAAAATTTAAGTCGTAGTATATCACTGTAAACTTTAAACTTTAAAATCAAAAGTGCAATGTCGAGTTTACACTATAAACTCACTGATATTCAACAACATGTGCGTAAAAGGTATGCACAGCAACTACTTGGATAATGAACTAAGCATTTCTCAGTCGAAAAGCAAAATTAACATAAATAATAAAGCCATCTTAAGTTATTTCATATACTTTATCACACATTTAAGCTAAACTAAAAATAGCATCAATGTAGCAGCCATTTTGTATTGTAATTACTTATTTTATTTACATTTACCTACATTCAAAGACATGTATTTTGATACTGAATTGCCATTAACCTTAATCTTCTTTTATTTGTAACATGCTTGTGTTTTGGAATATCATTTACTTGTCATAGAAATGCTAAAGCCTGTCATGATCTGTACTTTTTGCGAAGGGGCATAATTCGCCCTGACAGGTGCCGTCGTAGATGGAGGTTGATGGAAACAAGAGAAAGTTTCAAAGCCAACCTCAATAGAATAAAGTAGGGTGGTACAAAAAACTTAACCAAGGTGTGACACATACGCGGACACCGGGGCAAGTAGGATAGCTCCTCTTTTCTTAGAAAAGTCGAGCTAAAACTAGAGCATGTTTTTCATAAAAATAAGCCTTATGTTTCCCAATACTTAGCACTGTAAGATAGCCAATCTTAACACAAGTTATTTTACATGGCCATCAGGAAAAAAGAAGGAATTTTTTTCAGTATTTTATTTTTCCATATCCTTTGTAATGTCCTTAACGTAATAAACCATATACGCAGGTTAAGACAGGTTTGGCTTCCCATAGATGTAACAGTTATCGTATTGAACACCTTTTGTCTGCATGAATTTTAAGGCTATGCCAACAGCTCTTGAATGTTGAAAACTCAGACGTCCGAGGCAAATGCTGACACTTTGGCAACCTTGAAAATGACCTTGGACACAATTTTACCAGGTTTGAAAATTTTCAATTTAAAACGTTTGCATACGGGCCACATGTGGGATTGTGTTTTAAGCTCATGCAAATATTTTTTCATAGACATGAAGCAGTCATGTTGTGAACAAACCCAGGTATATTGACATCTTATGAAAATGCTTAAAATCAAACTCTCATTAGCAAAAAAAAAATCCATGGGCAGGTTAGTAGACTGCGTGACCCCATGCACCTGACCACAGTAAGTTGGCCAATGGAAATTCTACTTTCATGTCACAGCTCAGTCTGTTTGCTGACGTATATAACATGTGCAGTAAACCAAAAGTAGCGTAACATGATGTAAAGTGCTTACAAAAACACATGCATGTCGGTCAAGTGTGTAACAAAATATGACGGCTGTGCTAAGGATATGGTCTGAATAATAATAAAAAAATAATTCTGCTAAGAATCACAGAACAAGAAAATACCAATGCTGTGCATAACTAGACTTGGCACTGATCATTTCTGTGACGTTTGGTTGAAATCCACCTAGTAGTATAAGAGAAGTTGTACAGACAAACTTAGGGTAAGGGTTAGGATTTACAAAAAAGGCCAATAACTCTGCTAAGAATTATTGAACCAGAAAATGCAGAAAATATGCACAACTACACTTGGTACCAAACATTTCTACCAAGTTTCAGTAAAACCCATCAAGGCTGTAGGAGTTGCACAGAGAAACTTTTGTGACATACAGACAGACAGACAGCACCAAAATAATATATCTCCCACCACAATGTCGGAGACATAATGATCTGCCCTATGCCACTTCATCTATGTAAATTAATAATTTTGTACACTATAGTACAAGGTAACTATGTACATACAGACACTGTGTAAACTTGTGAACAGACAAGCTGAAGTGGAGCTTAATTTGGATCTAGTGCACATCCCATAATTCTAGAGTGGCCTACCAGCTAGAGACCTGTTCAAGACTACAAATGAGCCCATGTAAGTGGTCATCTTAATTTAGTAGTGAACTACCTAAATACAATCAACACAGATTGATCACAACTGAACATTTTTATACCATATACACCTGTATTAAGCCAATACATAGTTTAAGTGACCACTTTTAATGCACCACTTGTCCTGCTGCTTAAGACAGGTTTGACTGTACTAAATTTATCTAAACTGACTTGTAGCTTTGTAACAGTTGTCTGTACCCTAATACTGGTCTCTACAATACCACTGCTGAGAAAATTGATCAGTATTTCATCTAAATCTACAGTCTCTCTTGCCAGCACAAGACTATCTGCTGCGAAAATGACTAGCCATGTTCTTTATCATTTAAGCAATATGTTAAATGTCGCAGTTTCATATGAAACTGTGGCCTTATTATTCACCGCAAAAGTCAAAAGCACTTTGTGACCCGTGTCACCTTGTAAACGAATTTCTGATTGTACTTGTTTTTACCAAATAACTGTGCCTTGCCTATAGACACTACTGCCTTGGCACTGGTGGGGATCAAACCCAGGACACTTTGATCCTCAGGTGAACGTGCTACCACTGCCCAAGGCAGGTCCACTGTTGTTTTTGTTGTAATTACTTTATTATTATGTTAATCTTTATATGTAACTATGACCACCAATCAGATTTAGGTCATCAGAACGACTCCCATTTAAAGTGACACATTTCAAACACTGCAAAGCTCAATGTCTCAAAACAATGAGAAAAGTTAGTCGCAAATCTATTAGTAAATGGACAAAATCCCCAAACCTCGCAAGCAGCAGTGAAGAACAGAATTCAAAGGGAAATAAAACTGAACCAGAAAAACTAGACAAGATTCAAATCAAACTCATACTTTTTTCTTCTTGACTACCCTTCTTATCTGTAACAAACACATATATTAACGGCTGAATACTTCTATCTTACATCTAAGCATATACAGAATAGAAGTAAAGTTCAGCTTTTTTTTTTTTTTTTACAGACAAAAATGTATCATTTTAAGGATGTGGGACATTGTTACCCATATTTAGAAATTTCTCAAATTACCGTCTAATTTTGCCCAACAACCCAAAACTCTTGTTTTCTAACATAGTCAGAAAATCTTGTAATTACCCAAATAATTTACTTTCCCTGGATAGAAATAAATGACAGACTGCTAGCATCTTTATAAATCCCTATCCGCATTATAATGTGCATGACGAAAGATGAAATAGGGGCATCAGGGCGTAAAAACTTCAAACAACAGGCAATCTGACATAAAACAGCCTTATAATACTTTTTTCCTGAGGATTAAAATGTGTTCTAACAGTATTTCAGTTATTTACAGGCTAGCAAGAAACTGCCCAGTCCACTTTCTCACAAGATTCAGGTCAGCGGCAGGGCTCGAATCCATGACCTTCATTAAATGAAAGGGTTTACTGATTTAGCAATTTGACCAAAGAGACAGATTCTACATATCCACTTATTCGTAATTGACTGCTTATAAATTTCAATAGAAATCACAGAATAATACTTTTTGCCATCTTTACATAATTACATACCTTCATAAATATGGAAATTTGGTAGGGCACACGGCATAAAATGAATACATGACAAACAAATCTAACACGACAACAGTGGTACATTTTACAGTGAGTGGTTGCCGGGGGGGGGGGGGGGGAAAAAAGGGAGAGTTTAGGGAAGAGACTGAAAAAAGGGGGGGAATAGGGGGGGGGGGGGGGGGGGGGGGAAGGAGGGGGGGGGGGGGGGGGGGGGGGGGGGGGGGGGGGGGTGGTGGGGGGGGGGGGGGGGGGGGGGGGGGGGGGGGGGGGGGGGGGGGGGGGGGGGGGGGGGGGGGGGGGGGGGGGGGGGTGAAAAAACCCATGGAAGGGGGGGGGGGGGGGGGGGGGGGGGGGGGGGGGGTGGGGGGGGGGGGGGGGGGGGGGGGGGGGGGGGGGGGGGGGGGGGGGGGGGGGGGGGGGGGGGGGGGGGGGGGGGGGGGGGGGGGGGGGGGGGGGGGGGGGGGGGGGGGGGGGGGGGGGGGGGGGGGGGGGGGGGGGGGGGGGGGGGGGGGGGGGGGGGGGGGGGGGGGGGAAAAAAAGAAAAAAAAAAAAAAAAAAAAAAAAAAAAAAAAAAAGTTAAAGCAAGAATATCCTCTCACAAGATTCAGGTCAGCGGCAGGGCTCGAATCCATGACCTTCATTAAATGAAAGGGTTTACTGATTTAGCAATTTGACCAAAGAGACAGATCCTATCATATCTCACTTATTCGTTAATTTGTTAACTGCTTATAAATTTTCAATAGAAATCACAGAATAATTTACTTTTTTGCCATCTTTACATAATTATCATATCCTTCATAAATTATGGAAATTTGGCTAGGTGCACACTGTGCATAAAATTGAATACTATGATCAAACATAATCTAACACTGACAACAGTTGTGTTAACATTTTATTGAATAATTAAAATTCAAAATTATCAAATTACTTTTTATGATTCTTGTTTATCTTTATGAAGAAAATAACCCTAACAGAAATCAATCAAGTTTTATATAATGGAAAGGGGTCTGTTTTTTTCCCTCTTATACATCTCCTTTATGCAAAATAAAAGCAATTTAAATGTACAACTATATCCGTAACCACTTTAGATATTTGCAAACTAAATATTAAGCCTGTACAAATATCACTGTTTACAAGCAGTGATTTGTTATAATATTTTCAATTTCATTAATCTATTATATCTATCTACTTTATAATAACTGTGCTATAAAACTACACGGGTGGGATAATAGTGTGAATGTGGCAAAAAAAAGTGTTTTATTACCTCCTCTCTTTGACCGAGTCACCTCTGTAAAAAGGATGCAATCACACATATATATATACATACTAGAAGCATCATTCAAACAAACAATTCAATACATAACCAAAGCTAGAACAAATTGCAGCCTAGATTTTCATCCATTTTTACTGACTTGTTTTTTCATAAATACCAAGAAAAATACTCTGAAAATTTAACAATAGTTACTGCTCCTGAATCTAAAATGCATGGATGAAAATATAGGACCTGATCTACCCATGGCTCATACCAGTGGATTAGGAAGAACTTTCATTTTAACATCATTTTTTTCTTAAAATTGTTTCATGCACATTCAAAATTTTTCTTTTGACTTCTCTTTATGCTGTCTACATGAAAAGAGAAACAAAACGGTGCTCAACTTTTTGCCTTTAGAAAAACAGCTATAGAAAGCATCAAACTGAAAAATGAAGAAAGTTCTTTCTTATCCCTGACATGTCTTGTTATAAAATATCTACGCATATCCTTAAGCTTTGTCCACAACGGTTTCTGTTAATTTGCATTTTTAAGTATAAAACTTAAATACCCAGTCAAGAAAGCACTAAAATGTGAATTCTAGACTTACAGCTTTACTTAAATGTAATTCCTTTAAACAAATACAATGCCCCGTCCTATGACAAGGTCTGGCTTATAGATGAACATTATATAGCCAAGATGCTATCTGAATAGTAAAATGAAAACAGCTTCAGGGATCACGTTTGAGGGCGACGTGGGCGAAATAGTCGCCGTATCCCCGGCCATGTCGCCGTGATCGCATAGAAAAGCGAAAACAAAGTCACTCTATTTTTCGTAAACACGGACAATGTATTTGAGTGTCAATCTCGATACCGCACCGCCTACTCGCTACCTGTTCGTTAAATCAGCTTTCATTGGTCAATAAAAAACGGTAAGCCAATCAAAAGCGGCGAGACAATATAGCGATTTAAAGGTTGACATGTGCGTTTTGACATGTGTAATGTTTATTGTCAATTTAATAGTTGAGTAAACACCGATTATTTAAATGGATGAGCATTGATTGGGAACAATAAGGACCAATTACACATGCTTACATTTAAACTGGCTGTTAAGATGCCAGTATTTAAATTTCTTTGATCGTATTCACACGTTTTATTTACAGTAAAGAATATCTGACAATGCTTGTTCAGTTGTTGACCATTTGCTGCATTTTTTTTATGATGAAAATCAGTAGGAAAAAGAGTTTTAATAAAATATTTTATGCAATCACATTGCATTTCACTGTAAAAATGTTAAAAAGCTCGAAGGAACCCACAGAACATAATATCACTCAAGAATGTTTATTAATGAGAAAGAATTTTTATGAATAAAAAAAGTTTGTTTTATGCAGTTGTATGAAAAGGGTATACTGATATTACATTAAATGTTATCAACGCGTTGTACAAACTTCTGCCTGTTCTGAAAAACTTCTCCCTAATGTCTCTGGAGGGAGAAGTCACTTCTCCCTATGAGTCTGGGCTAGCGTGATCCCTGAGCTTTCTTCTGAATTTCTAATTTGAATTTGAAACACGATATAATCAGTATGAAATCATTTAAATATAAAACATAATTCTTTTCTTTCATTATCTCAGACTAGCAAACTGTCTAGAGGTTTTTGCTTTTCTCACTATAAGAATTATGTAAATACATTTCGAACATGCATGACCTTGACCTTTAACCTTTTCAGCCATAAATATAGTATGACCAAGTGACCTTGATCTTTAACATCTAATATAAAAACTTATTTAAATATTTTAGCTTCTACAAACAAATACTACATGGAAAATTTTTGAAGTGTTTCTCTGGAAAATTTTCAGGTTAATTGAGAAATTTAAATATAACTGTATTCTGCTTCTTTGTTTCTATGTTGATACAAAAGTTTTAAAATCAACTGTTGCACTGTGTAGCAGCAACTAAAAAGGACATTCAAACAATGTTCCATGCTAAAAGGTGTACGTCACAACATTTCATGCCAAATGACGCCATGCCAACTTTAAATCTGTTTCTAATATTTACCAAGTTCACTCTGCAGTACCATAGTTTTATAACTTATATTTATCTAAATGATAATAATGTGTTCCTTTTCAAAGAATTGAAGTGAAGTTAAAGATTTTAAGGTGAGTACATTGGGAACAAACCTTTGTCTACAGAAATAACAAAAATCAACCCTTACCCTTCTAGAATTCCTAAATGCACTCATCCATCTTTCAGTTCGGACAGTACCATTAATTGTTTATAGGGATGACAGTACTGTACAGCAAAAAGTGCAGATCATGATCAGACTGCAAGGACGTGTAGACTGATCATGATCTACACTGGTGGAAAGGTGGATTCCTACCGTCAAACAGGGTAAGAGTTAATAATACTGTGAACCGTGATTGTCATATTCCTTGCATCTTCAACATTCTCAATTAAAACACTTGAAACACTAAATACTACCACATTTTTTTGTTACATGTGCATGCCAACGCCAAAAGTTTTTACTAATACAGTTTTGAACAACAACCATGAAATTGTAACAGTCCCATTCACAAATTTGCTCATCTGAGTGAAAACATGAAATATCTTTTAAAAAGATAAATGGAGTCAAGTTGAGTAAGATACCCGAGAGCTGAATATCTAATCCGAATCTGTGTGCAGCCATTGATAGAGTCTTTTTTCAAGAATATTGTATACAGGAAGGTAAGGCAGACATTGTATACACCTAAACCTTGAATGGCAGTCTATTTTATTCAGCTAACGCCCAAAAAACAACTAAAGACAGTGTGCTTGAATATTCAAAGAAAGTTTATTGGGGATCAAGTCTAAGTCACTTGTATCAACAAAATTATTTAGCTTGTATTACTAATAATTCTCCCATTTCATTATGCATTATAAGCACAGAGTTCTGTAACGATGAAGGTTAAGAGTTATGGGTCCTGACAGATGTGAAGTTATCTGAACATTTATTAAAAGTTTGCAGCAAGTGTCTGCAGGAATTCAGGACATACATACTATATATTATAAGGTAATGAATAAATCAAAGTACTGAATTAAAAATTGACATAGCTCTGTCAAAATGCAGACAAAAGTTGCAGGACTTTGAGTCAACAAAGGGAGATAACAATGGATCATAGTCACAATTACTTCTAAAACCTGCGAACTGCACAATTCATACAAACACAAAATGCATTCTGCATTCACTATCTTGCATGTGTTTTCTTGCAGTATAATTTCTGCCAAATACAAAATGGCAGAAGAAAAATGCACACTATTATATATTTGATATAACTAAAACAGTATCTATATAATGTATACTATACCATCTTCCTTGCTAATGCCGTCTTCTATTAAAACAATTAATGCAAAGAGTTGTGTAAGCGTGCAAAAAAGTATTAAAATTTCATATGTTTATTTCAATACGTGTTACGGAGAAATTTTTTAAAGGACGTTAGAGAAAAGTAACTATAACGAAAACCTTCTTTTGATAAATCCTAACAATAAAATGAAACTGATGTTAAGTTGAAATTTTTTTAAATATTTGTTTTTGATAAAAATATATGACTTTGTTCCATCATACACTCATGTAGTACTTTTTGACTTGACCAATTTCAAAACCAAAGTCCTTCCAGAAATTTTATCTCACATAAATTTCTAAAATAATTTTGTTTATCTTTATTTTTGCACAGAAACATTGATTCTTTATTAGGCTAAACAATGAAAGTTAACTGATTTGATAGCAAACAGTGATGATTATGAAATTCAGTTCTATACATTATCAAAATAATTATGAACTTTTATTTTTCCTATTTTTACTACTTTATTGTAGCAGCTCAACTGTAGAGAAATGATAAAGGTAACTATTGCAATAGGACCTGTATCTCATTATACATGACTGTATTTAGTTACAGTGCTTAGGCATCAAACAAAACAATCTGGCTTAGTTTTCAGTTATATAACAGTATTTTGAACAGTCAAATAGCAAGAAAGAGTTTTAACAAGTTACAACTTTTTGACTGTCATTTTTATAAGTGCCTAGCATTATTAATTTCACATGACGAAAGTTAAGACAATTACTTCGGTCTATTTCAACATTTTTCTCACATTTTCCTCTCCATCCACCAATTAAAAATCATTATAAATTCTAAATGAAACCTACCAAGCGACTAAAATAACAATAACTGTCTTGATGAAGGCAAGCTTTAGTTTTACCCTGAGAGAAAAAAATCTATACAGTAATGGAAGAACTGTACAACCCCAAGGTGAGGTAAAAGCTGTTAATAAATCTAATTACTGTCTAAGTTGAGGATATAAATAGTAATGAACGCCAAAATCTCCTGGAAAATAAAATGAAAGATTTCTTAAGCACCTGCCAGCAAATCTATGTACCATAGAATAACACTACTGCTATTCATAGTTTGTGTTGCATACAAAATTAGAAAAAAAACATACTTAAAAACATCAAAGCAAGGTTTATTTTACCCTAGAATGACATGAAACGCATTCCATATGAGTGTAAAAGAGAAAAAACTGCTTGTTTTATTTATTTTCACATAAAAATAGCTGATTTTATCTCCGACATCTACAATGTTTTTTATATTGTATATTATGATATATAATGTATTAACTGTTATTTTTCCCCTGTGTTCCCCCATTTTGCATTTTACCAAATGTTACCGAAATCCTTACTTGTGACTTTATCTGTTAGTTTTAGGCTTTTGGAGACCCACTGAGCAAAAGCAGAAAGTTATTAATGTGTAAGCATTGTTAAAAGAAGAGACAGTTGAGCTATGATTGAAAAATACTATTATGAGCGCAAATATTTGTACTTATGGTGTCTGTGACATGTAAGCCAGTAGTATGGATTCAAACCAGGCCTACATGCAGACTGATGGCTGCAAGCATCGAATGCTGGATTTTAGCACAGCTGAACCCAAATCTTTATTTACCCTCTATCTAATGTATCATCTTTGATGCTTTATCTAATGTATTACCTATGCGAAAATGTTTAGATGCAAATATATAACTTGTCGAACGTTGTTATTTTATCCCATACACTCTATAAGAATAAATCTTACAGTCTCTGACTCATATAAAAAAATCGTACAGTGCCAACTCAATTACATCATACAATATTTAAATACCCCACCAAATTTTGAAAAAGGATCTTTTACTTTTGATAACAGTACTATTCACTGTTGAAAGAGGTATTTGCTCAATATAAACTACTGTAAGTTAAGTAATTTTAATGTGACGAAAATGTCCCGCTTGGTGAGCAGACATTCAAAATTCATTAAAGAAGAATTCTTTTAAAGTAAATCCATGTGAAATGAAACTTTTGCAAGATTTTTAAATAAGTGGTTTGGGAAATTCCAGAAAACCGCGAATAATTAAACCATCGCAAATATTTCCAAATTTACAGTAACTTAATAGCAATCAGTGCAGATCATGATCAGACTGCATGGATGACGACGCTGATCATGATTAATGGTCGCAAATGCAAAATCATTTACTGCCAGTAAGTTAAGGGTCAACAAGCAATTTTCAACAACAATGAATGTCGGGGCACCCCTTATCTAGCAATGTAGATTATGCATGTACTTTGATGGAGGCAGGTATTTCTGTCTTTGTGATCAATGTAGACTATGATCATAGACCATGATCAGTGAGTAAACCAACCTTTATGATCATGGTCTACACTGGCTGTCAGTCAAGACTATAGCATAATATCCGCATGTATTATCAAACTTTACAACATTTTTTTCAGCCACTAACCACAACATTTAGCAAATAGCAAAATTATATTTACTGCCAAACAACATTTATTTTCTTTGATATAGTGTATGCAGATGGACAGGCATGTGGGTGTATTCATGGGGGGGAGTCTTTTTTTAGAGTTAAAGGTTTTAAACATTTCTTGTATGGGTTTATGGCAGAAAGAGTTGGCACTGTCCTTCATTACTTTGAGACAAGTTAATTTCTCACCTTCGTTCTCCGTGAAATATCTAATTTGACACTGCAGTCTACCAGACGGCTTCAAATCAAGCTGAAAAATAATTATGATCATTGATACTATAAATTATGAAACGTTTTAAGAAAACGTGTTTATTATGGTACAATTCAACTAACTTGGTACAGTTCATTGTTTATTTAGCACTTTACCCCCAAATTTTGCAAATGGACTTATCCATCTTTCAATCTAAATGGTACCGTTCATTGGTCAAAGAGACATGAGCACTGAAATTTAATCACTGAAAAACTAACAGCACAGATCATGATGAGACTGCATGGATGTACAGGCTGATCATGATCTACACTTGTTGCAATGACAGAATCATGAGTGCTATATGCTCAGGTGAGCTAACAAGAGCTGTCAGTAGGATAGCGCGCTAAACCTTTTTAGTGCTTGCCAATAAAACAAAACTTTGACAGTTAAGGGCACACAAGACTTTAACTAGGAATTTCTAAGTACAAATCAAGAAACATTTTCACAGAGTTATCTTCTCTTGCTTACAGATAGGTCTCATGATGGTACATAAGTACTCCAACTTTCAAAGTAATAAATATCTCAAATGGTCAAGTCAACAAGTGGATAAGAATGAAAATTTTAACTGAGTTTCTAAGTCAAAAAGGGCCATAATTCAAATAAAATCCTTGACAGAATTACCTTCTCCTGCCCATGTTTGGGGATCATGATGGTAAACAAGTATTCCAACTTTCAAATTAATATCTCAAACAGTTTAGTCAAAAAGTGGACTGGTACAAAAGATTCTAAGTCGATAAGGGGCCTTAATTTTTAAAACAAATCCCTGACAGAGTTACCTTCTCTTGCCTACAGATGGGGGTAATGATGTAAACAAGCATTCAAAGTTTCAAAGCAATACCTCAAAGGGTTATGGCAATAAGTGGATTTTACCCATATTCAATGTATTTTCTAAGAACAAGAGCTGTCAGTAGGACAGGGCTTTTTAGTGTTGCCAATAAAACAAAACTTGACGTAGGGCAAGGAAAGACTTACTGGGAATTTTTAAGTACAAAACAAAAACATTTTCACAGGTATCTTCCTTGCTTACAATAGGCCGTGGTACATAAGACTCCAACTTCAAAGAATATCCAAATGGTTAAGTCAACAAGTGGAAAAGAATGAAAATTTTAACTGGTTCTAAGACAAAAAGGGCCAAATTCACATAAAACCTTGACAGAATTACCTTCTCCGCCCATGTTTTGGGATCATGATGGTAAACAAGTATTCAAACTTTCAAATAATATCAAAAAAAAATCGAACAGTTTAGTCAAAAAGTGGACTGGTACGAAAACTTTACCAAGATTTTTTGGGGGGGGGGGGGGGTTTTTTTTTAAAAAAAAACCCCCCAGGGGTTTCTTTTTTTGCCTACAAAAGGGGGGGTAATTATGTAAACAAGCATTCAAAGTTTCAAAGCAATATCTCAAAGGGTTAAGGCAATAAGTGGATTTTACCCATATTCAATGTATTTTCTAAGTAAAAAAGGGGCATAATTCTGTCAAAAACCTTGACTCTTGTCTGTTGATGTAGGTTATGATGGTTAACCAGTATGGTTAGTTTCAAAGCCATACCTCTAATGGTTTTGAAATAAAGTGAGGTGGTACGCAAAACTTAACCAAGCTCAATACACTTTCTAAGTCAAAAAAGGGCCATAATTCTGTCAAAAACCTTGACAGAGTTTTGTACTCTTGTCTGTTGATGGAGGTTATGATGGTTAACAAGTATGGTAAGTTTCAAAGCCATACCTCCAGTGCTTTTGAAATAAAGTGGGGTGGTACGAAAAACTTAACCAAGGTGTGAGTGGGGGGTGCTCCTTTCATAGAAAAGTGGGGGGGAAAAGGGGCATATCTGTCAAAAACCTTGACAGGTTGACTCTGTCTGTGTGTAGGTCATGATGGTACCAGTATGGTTAGTTTCAAAGCCATACCTCTAAGGTTTTGAAATAAAGTGAGGTGGTGTTGGGGAAACTTAACCAAGCTCAATACACTTTCTAAGTCAAAAAAGGGCCATAACTGTCAAAAACCTTGACAGGTTATGTTCTCTTGTCTGTTGATGGAAGTTATGATGGTTGGAACAAGTATGGTAGTTTTGAAATAAAGTGGGGTGGTACGAAAAACTTAACCAAGGTGTGACAGGGCGAACAGGCGTGGAGGCCGGGGCGAATAGGATAGCTCCCCTTTTCTTCAAAAAGTCGAGCTTAAAATCTGTCGTTAGTTAAATGTCACCCCAATGTTCAGATAAATCAGTATTCTGTAATGAAAGATTCAAATTCCACAAGTGAATGCTGGTATTGTGAAGGCATCATATTAATCACCATGGGGCAAATATGCTCTCTGTTTAAGTGCCTATATGATATTGTAGTTCCTCTGAGACTGACATTTCCATGTTCAGAAAGTAGAAAATTGTGAAACATTTGTTCATGAGAGAGAGATATTTCTGCAATATCATGTAATCCATGTTATCTAATGTAATCTTAGAAATAACAGACACACAATGCCACTTTCAAAGCTACTCGTTAAATCATGGAACAAAACATGGTACAACGCTTGGTACTGTACTTGCAGATTTTTTCCGACTCAGCTGTATTAGCTCGCTTTTGACCGGAAGTCGATTACTTTTCAAACGCATATGAAATGACAAGAAGATTGTTAAACTGGTAGTACTTCGATTAAGTCCCTAGCTACGCCCCTGGATGTGCTAGACATTTGTGCCAAGTTATTTTAAAATCCTTCAATGCACGACAAAGTTACACTCCGGACACAAATTTGTAAGTGGGGACGCACAGATGGACGGACGGACGGTGTGATTTTATAGCCACCTTGGGGCATAAAAAGAAGGATTAAGTTTGTTTTCCTGATGCAAATTGCATGGTACGAACATAATCACAATTGGGGAGAGAACCTGTGAGTGGCCTGTTAAGAGTCCGGACAGCGTTTGCTCTTAAAACATTGAAAGCGAAGGGCCATGGGTTCGTATCCCATCAGAATGCACTTTTTTTTCACTCTGTGGCAAGTGGCACCTTCTGACTGAATAAAAATTAAGATTTATTAATAGACAGCTACCAATAGCTTTCATATACTCAAAATTGCACTGACCATCTTTTTTAAAGATAGTTCTTGTGTAAAAAAGTTTCTGGGCAAAAAGCCAACTAAAAACTAGTACTTCCACCATGGCACATTATGAACTATTCAGTTTGTTAAAAACTGTAGTGGTTGCATCCCAAAGATTGTGTACTATATATGTACTACATAGCTTATCATTAAAATAATAGGGCCTAATTGGCCCAATATCGCACACCTAAATAACACAGAGAACATTTTGTACTGCATGACAACTTTACAATTAATCTAGGATCTAATATGTAGACACCCAGAGTGTTTTTGAAGCTTTTGTTTATTTAGTGGCCTAGGTTTTAAATCCACTTGACCCAGTTTCTAACTTGACCTAGATATCATAAAGAGAAACATTACGACAATGTACCAAGATCAAGTAGAAAATGTGCTCTCTAGATTGCTTCAAAGCATTTCCTATCATTTAACATAGGGACCTAGTTTTAAATTCTAAATGACCCAGTTTCACACTTTACGAAGATTTTATACGATAAAAAATTCCAAAGATTTTTTAATGCAATTCAGGTAAAAAATGTGGTCCAAGCTGACACAGTTTCAAACTTGACATATATTTTATTAAGATAAACAATTAGTGATCAAGTTTCATGTTGATCTGGTAGAAAATGTTGCCTCCAGAGTTCTTACAAGGTTTTTCTATTCTGTGACCTAGTTACCTACTTTTTGACCCAACTCAACGGAAATTTTATCAATGTGAATGTATTCGAACAGTTTCATTAAGACTAGGCAATTTGAACAGTCACCTTTAGAGTGATAATAAGCAAACTTGTATTCTCAGTAAGCAAAGATAAAATGTGAAGCTCAAGACTTGCTTCTATCACATCTAGGGGAAAGTATATTTGGCACTATTTCTCAAAACAATTAAGTTTCCAGAAACCTATCAATTTTCTAAATGCTTTTTTCATGTGGTAGTGTAGGTTTGAGAAACTTACCCATGCTGTTACTATATTTGAATCTGTACATTTGTCTGCCAACGCCTTGGCACTAATTGTTGCGTCAGCTAAGAATTTGTTGGGTCTCTCCATGGCAACCAGCTGTACGACACGCCCTTCATAAAGATGAGCATCAAAACAAGTATTCCACTCCGGGTAGATTGTCTTCTTCCTTTGTACAAGCTGAATTCCTCTACCTGAAATTTAAATTTATATTATTATAGCACCATTAATAAATAAAACTATCACTGAAAGTGATGACCCCCAGTAAATTTAACTCCAATCCATTTAACTCACCAGGGGTTTTGGAGATTAAGTGCTCACAAGATTATGCAAAGTCCCTATGACCTTGACTTAGTGACCCGAAATATGGACCATGCACAACTAAGCATGGTATTTATCACTTCAGTGAAGTATCATTAAATTCTGACCAAGGGTTTTGGAGAATTAGCGTCCACAAGATTTTACTATCTGACACCCCTATGACCTTGACCTTTGACCTAGTGACTCTAAACATGGACCATACTCAACAGGGCATTGTACTTATCACTTCTGTGAAGTATCATTAAATTATGGCCAGGGTTTTGGAGATTTAGTGTCCACATGAATCATTCTACAGACAGACAAGCTGAGTCCAGAATACCCACCAGTCCCCTCCCCCACCCCTTAAACGTTGTGTTCGGGTGTTTTAATAACTACACAAAAAAAACTGTATTGTCTCCCATCACTTTTAAAATACTGTAGGACAGACAGGTATGTGTGTCATGAATTACAAATAATTCGAAATATAAGAAATTCTAAGAATCACTGAACCTGAAAATGCGTACGATATGCATAATGCTTGGCACTGATCATTCATGAGAAGTTTGGTTGAAATCCGCCTTGTGGTATAAGAGGAGTTGCACGGACAAACTTACAGCTAGGGTTAGGGTTTACGAAAAAGGCCAATAATTAAATAATAAGCATCATTGAACCAGACAATTGCTGACGATATGCACGACTACACTTGGTACCAAACATTTCTACCAAGTTTCAGTAAAATTTATCAAAGGAGGTATAACAGGAGTTGCGCAGACAAACCTTTATGACAAACAGACAGACTGACTGACTGACTGACAGCACCAACCTCAAAAAGGTGGGAGACGTACTTATAATGACAATGATAAGACAATGATGACGATGATGATAACCAGGGCCATCACTGAAGGATATAATTATTGCTTACTGATTAGGGCTTATAGGTTTGAGCCCCATTACTCATATGACTCTATATATGACAAAGATGGTAGATTTTTTTATTACGTAGAAGTTATTGTACGGGGCAGGCGTGCCTTAAGGCAATATTGGCACACTTGGTGAGATATTGACCCAAGGGCTTTAGCTTTAGCCACACTTATAATCAACATTAGTTTGACAGTAACAACGAAACCTACACACCAAATATCAAGATTCTCCAAATATAGACAAAAAGCTAAAATGATAACAGTATCACCTACGAAAAAAATAGCAGAAAAATGTGGCAAAAACAACAACAACAAGCCACCACTCAAACACCCAGAAATTTGCAACATTGTGCCCTGTCAGATAACTGTCAATGGATGTCGGCTTTTATATTTCCCATTGGAACAATCTGATGGAGGCAATTGTCAATAGCATAGATCTACTGCCATGTTTATTTGACAATAATCCTTCCAGTAGACACAACAAAAGTGCTCTTCCATGGAAATACTGCAACTACTGAAGTGACAGTAGTGTGATAATGGTGGTAGATGTCATTTTCATTCTTGCTTTAATAATTATGGTAGTGTATAGATTCCCCCTGCGGGATAATTAATATTTGATGCGTGGTTCTCACTGTGTTAGCTTTGTAACCTAGGTACAGTTGTACTGTTTCTATTGAAAACCAACTTCAATTCAGTATCAGTGTAATTGTTTCTTGTTTTAGCATTGTATTTTAGTCATTTTTTCCATGATAAAGCCAAAGATTTTTATAGAAATATTTCAAAAGACACCCTATCCATTTTTGAAGAGAAACTTACCTAAATAGTGGAATAGTTAACTTTGAATAATCACACTGACTTATTCAAGCTGTTTTACTGATTGTATAAACGTGTACTCACTGAAAATCTTCCCCTTCATGGTCCAATGGTTAGAGTCAACTTGAAAAATCATTGTAACCGCTCACAGATTGAGGGTCATGGGTTCAAGCCCTGCAATCTTTGCATTTTTTTCATACTGATTTATCTTACTCTCGATTGCAAAACATGTCTTACAACTTAGATTAATCACGCTTGAGACTCACTCCAGATGGAATCAACCCTGAGGAGAGAGGAAATGTGGCATTATCTGTGTCTTGCCTAAGGACATTACCACTGCTTGAGCATTGGTGGGAATCGATCCACAACCCTCCGATCCTGAGGCGAGTGCTCTACCACTGCACCAAGGCAGCTCAATTAGGCACTGGCAAGAAATGCAGAATCATATTTTGTATAATTCAACTCTGCCTTTAATGGTAAGTCAACATTTTACTTGGGCAATATAAAAATCAACTTTACAGACAATAATGGCAAAAGATTTGTTAACATGTATTTCCAATAATCATCATGTAGACAATAAAATGAACTTTCCCTAGTGAATAGCACCCAGAAATTGGATTTTTTTCTGTCTAACTGACAACATGTATAAAAAGAGAGATACACTCTGGAAATGAAATTGTATCAGTACCCATGGGAGTCAGCCAATAGCAGAAAATTTAATGCTTGATCCACAGAAAAATATAAGCATCTGTTTTGCAGTAGATAACATGTAGTGACTGTTATGATATTCATGTAGCCTGGCTACCTTGCTAGAAAACTGTATTTTTCATTAAAACTCCAAGCAAAGTACTTTCAGGCATTTTTCTCTAACAGGGCTCGATGGTTGTAATGGGAGTTAATTTGCAAGAATAAAGTGGGCAGATAGTTACAAAATAGAAGTTAATGTAAGGACTGAATGCCAGTCTACATATTCATGATGAAATGGTATCTAACATCACACAACCTTTCCAAAATAGTTTATAGGGAGCCATCTAATACACTGTCCTGCAACTTTAGATTGGAATTGGAAGAGTGGCCCAGAAGATATTGTTTAAAGCAAAAGGTTGACCATTACAGGATGATAAAAACATCTCATCATGAGCAGGTTGCACTCAGCTACAGTGTTATTCTGGTTGTCTATGTTGGATAAAGGAGCAGTAAACAGTGTCACACAAATCTGCAGGCTGATCTGGATCCATACTGATCCAAAAAGCCTAACAATTATTTTCCAACATTTTTTCAGTTAAAGTAAGCTACATTATAATAAACTTTCAATCATATTTTGATGGCAATTTTCTATCTTTTAGTATTAAATATTCTGTGAAATAAATGCTTTATAATCTGTAACATTGATGCTTTATAATCTGTGACATAGGTGCTTTATAAACTGTGACAGATGCTTTACATTCTGTGACAAACATGCTTAATAATCTGTAACATAGATGCTTTATCATCTGTGACATAGGTGCTTTATAAACTGTGACAGATGCTTTACATTCTGTGACAAACATGCTTTATAATCTGTAACAGATGCTTTATCATCTGTGACATAAATGCTTTATAAACTGTGACAGCTGCTATAGATTCTGTGACAAACATGTTTTATAATCTGTAACATAGATGCTTTATAAACTGTAACATAGATGCTTCATCATCTTCATCATCTGTGACATAGATGCTTTATCATCTGTGACAGATACTACACATTCTGTGACAAACATGCTTTATAATATGAGACATAGATGCTTTATAATCTGTGACAGATGCTTTACATTCTGTGACAAACATGCTTTATAGTCTGTGGCATAGATGATTTAAATTCTGGACAAGAAACATAATCTTTGACACAGGTGCTTTAAATTCTGGACAAAAACATTCTGGAAACATATTCTTAGTTGAGTAAATGGCTATAAGATGGAGGTAAAGGAGGAGATTTTATTGCTACAAATAAACCATCAACACACAAATGTCCTATAAATCTATCCAGAGACTCTGCTATGGCACAGATGATTTATTGAAATGACCAGAATTTAATTAAGAAACAGTATAAGTGACATTTCAGATACAATGAAATCACTTCTGTCCGATTGCTTCCCAGAAAAGGACACTTATATCCCAGGACTCAATTGTTGGCAACTTTCCTAGAAAAGCTGCAATATGGTCAGCAACTAAGAGCAAATAAGCCCTTGTATATCAAATAATTGATTTCTACAGAGAATTAGCTGTCAGTTTTCTAAATCAAGACAAAATGACTTTGCTTGATGAGAAACACAATCTAATTTTGGCCATTCAAGAATCCAGCAGCCTGTCTGAAACCCACTGGGTATTATTTTTTATCAATTTAATGAAAACAACCAATATGGCTATCATATATAGAGGTCATCATATCCTGTATTCAAGTCTTTAAGAATTCAACAACATTTCTTGAGAAATATTGCACTTACCAACACAGGGTTTTGTAATATGTTTTAATCAAATAAGCAAACCATAGGGTTTTTCTCTATCTTTAGGAAAGAGTTTGCTCTGACAAACTAAGTCAGCCGGTATAACATAGAACTTTAGGACAAAAAAGCTCTAATTTACTAAGACTAACCACACAGAACTCTGTAATTTTAGGACAAAAAAGCGCTAATTTACTAAGACCAACCACACAAAACTTAATTTTAAAAAAAAAACAAAAATTTTTTTTTTTTTTTTAAGGGGAGGGAAAAAAAACTTCTTTTTTTCCTCAAAGGGGGGTTTTTTTTTTTTAGGGGGGCCTCGGGAATCAACCAAAACTAATGCTACATTTATGATTGTGCCGTTGTGCAGACGCAGTGAACAATTACCGCGTACGTGGCAAATTCGTTATTTTGTTACTCACCCGTGAAGCCAATTCGGCAATTTTAAGGAACTAAGGTAAACGCAAAATAATTGGTGCATACTTTTCCGCCATGTATAAGCGGCCTAAAAGATATCTGAAGCACCGTTTACACAGGGTTTTTTGTAAAAAACCACGATAACAGCTCGGTTAATTTGGATAGAACTCTGTAACTACTTTTAGGACAAAAGGGGGGTTTTTTATTAAATATTAAATTATTTTTTTTTATAAAAATTTTTATTTTTTTTTTTAATTAATAAAGAAGAAAAAAAAAACAAAATTTAATGTAAATTATGTCGTTGTTAAAAGAAAAAAGGGCGAGAGGTTGACAAAAGGCGGAAAGTTTTTTGGTGAAACTGGCATTTTAACTTTTACTTATAAAGACCAACCACACAGCAAACATTCTGTGACTTTTAACAAGGGACAAGGAAAATAATATTTAATTCGATTTTTTTTTTTTTTTTTTTTTTTTTTTTTTTTTAAAAAAGGGGAATGGGGTGGTTCTTTGGGGGATCCTCGGCAGCTCTTAATAATTATTCGCTTCATATGTTTTAATAATTGATTAATTAGCCAACCACACAGAACTTTGCAATACCTTTAGGTTACAAAAAAAAAAAAAAAAAAAAAAAAAAAAAAAAATAATTTATAATATAAAAAAATGCTCTTAAATTTACTCAGTCAAAACCAAACAGGGCTCTGTATGTTTAGAAATGCTTAAGACACCAAGAATATACTTTTAGGAAAAAAAAGCTATAATTTACTAAGCAAATCACAACAAGAGGTTTCCCAGACATGAATACTCGTCTAAAGGGCGGTTTAGAGCAAAATATTTACTATAAACTAAGCAAATCACAAAGGGTTTCCACATGAATACTCGAGCATCAAGTACAAATCAATTATCACAATTATCGGGCATCAAGTAAAAATCAATTATCACAATTATCGAACTCTTCTCTCCAGGAAACACTCTCCAGGAAACAAGTAACAAACTTTTATAAAAACACAGCAGCTGGGGCACATCTCTTGAACCTTTTGCTTATTATTTTTATTTGTGTAACAAGTACACAAGAACTATACTGTTTACTTTACCTGTAGAGAAGGTATAAAGACAAAAACAAAATTCTGTTGAGCTACTCCATTCAGGCATAATAGTATTTCTGGAGAACACAGTTTCTTGAACTCTACCCTCCTAAATTTCTTCGATGGACATGTCCAGCTGTCAATTTGAACCCTACCATTACTTAGTTAAAGGGGTGCTTACTGAAAATTTACTGAGTGAGTAGCAAACAGTGCAGATCATGATCATGACTTATATCATGATCTGCACTGGACACAAAGGCTGAATCCTTTGCTGGTGGAGTTTACAAGGTAAAAGTTAAGGAAAGAGTAGAGAATGAAAAGAATATAATTATGTTCTTCTGCATAAACCACTATGTTCTACAGAGTAATCCATTTTGAAACTAAATATAAGTTGTTTTTTTTTAAACTCATTAACAAATATTTCTTTGATGTGAAATTGTTATATGAAGGTGTTACTTGGAGGTAACATTGACTGTTCAATGAAAGATATTTTTTTCTCTGAAACTCATTAACAAATATATCCTTGATGTAAGATTATTATATTATTATGAAAGTGTTACTTGGAGGTAACCTTGATCTTTCAATGAAAACAATACTTCTTTACATTTCCTTACTATTTCACATGCGATACTGATTATTTGTGCCAATGTCAGTTTGGAAATCCATCTTAGACAAAAGCTGTCCCTCATAAGTGGCAAATGCCCAAAAAGCGGTATCCCACAGTCTATGACCTTGACCTTCAAGTTGTGGAACCAGTATGAGCGCACAACACTTTATATCTCCATGTGCTGAACAATTTTCCCAATTCATTTTAAAATCCTTCAATGTATAACAGAGTTACAATCGGAACATAAACATGTGCATATATACAGGATTCTAAAACCTCTGACCTGTAAGTGTGACCTTGACCTGGACGTGGGACTTGCACGTGATATTTCATCTCCATGGGTTCAACATTTGTGCCATGTAATTTTAAAATCTTTCCATGCATGACAGAGTTACCATGTATACAGTATTCCATGACATTTAAACTCTAACTTTGACCTTGACCTTTAAGGTAGGGTTGTGGGTTTTGCATATGACCTATCATCTTGGTGTGCTGTAAACATTAAATTTTGTTCTGAATTATTTTAAAATCCTATACAATCCCGAGTCACAAGTATGCACATAATATAGAGGATTCCATTACCTTTAAACTCTGAATGTGACCTTGACCTTTGAGGTAGGGATGTGGTCTTGCACGTGACACATCGTCTTCAAGTGCTGAACATTTGTGCTACATGATTTACAAATCCCTTCACGCATGACAAAGTGACATCCTGGACATGAATGTATGCACACATTATAGGATTTTGTTACCTTTAAACTCAAGTGTGACCTTGACCTTTGAGGTAGGGTCGTGAGTCTTGCATGTGACAAGTTGTCCTTATGTGCTGAAAATTTGTGACATATGATTTGAAAATCCCTTTATGCATGACAAAATTACAGCCTGGACACGAAAAAATAGAATGCCAGACATGGTACAATTTCAAAATGCTCACTAGAATTTTACAAAATTACACCTTATGACCATACTGACATCAATTTATTTTGATGTAACAAAGTCATGATCTTATCGCAAACAGACTCATTCCCGAATTGAAAATTTGCAATAAGAGAATTTTCTAATTATAAATCTCTGTGAAAGTAGTCTTTTGTTAAACGTTGAGAATTTGCGAAAATGGGCAAATATAAATCATCTTGGATATTACCCATTTTATAGTATATATAAATTTAGCATATTCTTTACTCAATGAATGTTTTACTAAATTTTTATATTAATAGATACATTAGTACAACTCTTCTTTATCAGGTACATGTATTTTTACCATCTTTCAGCTGCACCAGGTGACTCGGTATTTCAAATTTCTCTTGTACATATTCCATACAGTGAATGGTAGAAAAAGTAGGACAGACTCTGACGCTTTAATAACAATTACAGATTCCATACATTGGTTGCTATGCACAACAGATCTGCATTTATTGTCTCTAAGGCTTCAAATGACTTTCTACGATATATGTTGCGAGTTGAAATGTGTCTGACATCTTGTAAAGAGTGACCTTCTGTACAAGAAGCCCTCATAAAATTTTAGGTAACATTCAAATGTTGATACACATGTATATTTTCCTCCCTGAGAAAAATGCCACACCTTTATTAAAAGCATGTCAAACAATGCATTATGTACATAATTTTGGTTGATTAACACCAGTAAATCACATAGACAAAATGAACTTTTATTTTTGATACTGCTTAGCAAAATATCCTGTTTGTTTACAAAAAACAGTTTGCATTCAAGATTCAAAAAAAAATAATGTCTGTTCAAAATTTGCACTAACAAAACATAATTTGACTACATGTACTAGTCAGAAACCTGCATTTTAGTGCAACACCAATGGAAATATGTCATTAGGGGTGACATTACAGCAGTGAACTCCTTATTTGGAGATCATAATTTTTGTATTCCCTTCATAAATTGATGACAACTTCAACATCTGAACCTAACAGTTAACTCTGTTAATGTAGCAGGTGGTGTTTCATTCACAGGTCATCATTAACAGGTCAATGTAAGATTGGTGTGTTTTATTCAGCAGTCTATATATATATGTATACATATTTAGTACATGTATCATAAATAGCACAGTATGCCTGGTATTTTGTGATTTACTGGTGTTTTAATCCTGTTTTCTTTGATCTCACTTGCTACACCAATAAAGCACCATACAGAATAACAAGTGTCTAAGGCATTTCAAGTGTTTTGCTCCTAGTTTTTTTTCCTCCTTTGATTGTTTATAGTCCTGGCCAACCCTGGGATATCTTCTGTGGAGAACTTGCCAAGGCTCCTGACAGACACAGGTTGAAGAGAGACAGATGCAGGTACAAGGGAATCCAGGGCAGACCCTAGCTTTAATGTATTTTGCTCCTATTTTCCCCCTTGTTTAAGAAGCCAGATCCCGAGGTAGCAATTATTCAGCATCATCTTTACAATTTTCTAAAAGAATTCTAAAATTAAAAAAAAAATCTAAAATGTTTAGTTTATACTAATTTATTTTAGGTCGATTGTGAAACAAGTTATTCAACTTATATTAATCAGTCTCGACACCTCATTCCTGATGGTATCCATCGCCGTGAGGGTATGAGAGAAGAGAAGCCAGTTTCCCTTTTCATGCTGAGCGCCAAGCCAGGGAGCTACTGGTACCATTTTTTACGTCTTTGGTATGACGTGGCCAGGGATCGAACCCACGACTCCCGCACTCGAAGCGGACGCTCTATCACTAGGCTATCGAGGCGGTTAAATCTAAAATGGTCCTGCTCATCAATCAATTTGGACATTACCATAAACTGTTCAAGTGGTGCTCAGTAAAAATAACTTACAAAATAGAGAGTAGTGCAGATCATGATCAGACTGCATGGACGTTCAGTATAATCAGGATCTGGGCTGGTCACAAACATGGCAGCTACTGGCACAGTAAAAGTTAATATCAGTAGAACGAACCAAAATCTCAAAGCAAGATGCAGTTAAGTGGATCTCATCTAGTGTTTCCCTCATCAGCATTATAGCATGTGCCATAAGTCTGATACTTCTGGGTGATTTAGATTGTTTATAGACCCACCAACCCAAGAATTTCTCCTCAAGTGAAACTGCTATGACCTCTGACAAATGCAAGTTGAGAAAACAGATGCAGGTTCATGGAAATCTGGCTACCAGACCCTAGCTCTTTATGAATAGACAACTTGGTTCTTTGATGTGCCCAGTGTATAGCAATTAATACAGGCAAAACTACCTCTGAGTTTCTAACCAGCTCAACTCTAGATAGGTAATGGAAACACTGAGAAACATTCCTGAAAATTCCAGTGCCCCAGCCTGGATTTGAACAGGGGACCTCACGAGTCCAAAGTGTTTTAACCTCTCAACCGCCTCACCACCCATCTTCTTATGTTCTTACAATTAAGGATTATTTCTTACTTAGAAGTTGTTACTGTTTGACTGGTAAGGGATTTTATCTAGGGATCTCCCCTGGCTGTTTAAGTTTCTTCATTTCTGAAAAAATCCCTTCAGAGAACTAAGGAGAACTAAAAGGAAACAACTTAGTACCAAAGAACTTGAAAAACTGCTAAAGAAGTGCAGGAATGTTTCCGACTTATTTATTTAATGGAGGAAGGACAGTAAAGGAAGTGTTACAAGTTTATGAATACATGTATAGTTATCCATCTGTCACATATTTTCATGACACAAATCATTTTCATTTGCAGGGCCTTTTTTTTTTACAAAAAAAAGCCTGTATTTAATTATTTATTATACAGAAATGTTGTTAGCATTTTTACCTGGTGTATTTACAGCCTCTTTCACATTTATAGCTATGTAAGGATCAAACACCTCTGCTTTGCTGTTCATACTCGCCCCTATCTCCACCTGTAGCAGCTTGACCCTGATAAACCCGACCGCCGGCATTGTGTTTTAAATTTATCTCTGCACTGCAATCTTCTATAGTCTGATTGGATGTCTGTAAATAAAAATATAAATTTTTTATATCCTTTCCCACAAGTCTAGTCATATTGATCATACCCTAAAAGTTCACCTGCCCAATGAACTAGAGCTATCAGTTATCATCACAATAGTTCATCTGCCTTATAAACTAAAGCTATCACTGGATGTGAATAGAATACCCCTACAAAAGTGCCTGTGACAAGAAATGGCTTTTCTCATTATCCTAACCTCAATAAGTATATGATTAACATTGTGACATGCTCATTTGAAATCCAGTACATTTTAATGTGGTTCAGGAGTTACAAAGTGGGCACAAAACTAAGTCACATGCCCTTTGATTCCTAATTGAACCAAGATAGCTGAGATACACACAATGCACATCATCTTGATACGGTGAACATTTGAGCCAAGTACCATGAATCATGAGAATCCTTCAAGGTGCTTGGAAGATGTAGCCTCATGACCTTTGACCCTTCATTGTGACCTTGACCTTTAGCTGGCACAATTTGAACGTATGTTTTGCATGTCATATTAATAATCTGAACATTTGACTGAAGTTTCATGTAAATCTTTCAAAGAAGTAAGGACGTATTGTCTCATGACCTTCAATCCCTAAATGAAATCTTGACCTTGATCATGTCCATAAGATAACACCTTGACCAAACTTTCATGAAAATCCTTCAAGAGGATTAGGAAATATAGTCTCAAGAAAGTTGACCCCTAAAGTGACCTTGACCTTGAGCTGCAGGGTTGGAACAGGAGTTCTGCAAATAGTCTTGATAATTTTAGACTAACATTTGTCCAAAGTTTCATGAAAATTCTTCAAATGGTTCAGGAGATATGGAGTGGACACAAAATAGGAATGACCCTTAGTGTGACCTTGACCTTTTGAGCTTACTGGGTTGAAACATGGATGCTGCAAGTCGTCTTCATGAGATGAAGATTTGACCCAAATTTCATGACAATCAAAGGGTTCCCCAGACACAAAAAATGAATGACCCCTAAGTTTGACCTTGACCTTCAGCTGACGGGGTTGAAACATGGATTCTGCGCTTCATCTTGATTGTATGAACATCTGACCAAAGCTTAAAGAAAATTCCTCGAGGGGCATGATTATGTGACATGGAATGGACAGGAAAACAACCAATGACTCCTAAGTGTGACCTTGACCATGGCCAAGTGGTGTTGGAACATGGGTTAAAGTGATGAAGTGAATATTTGACCCAAGTTTCATGAACATCCTTCAAAGGGTTAAAGAGATATGGATTAGACACAAAAAACCAATGATCCCTAACTGTGATCTTGAGCTGATGGAGCAGGAACATGGGTTCTGCATGTCATCTTGATGAGATGTACATTTCACCCAAGTTCCATGAAAATCCTTCATAAGTTTAGAAGATAAGGTATGGACTCAAAACCAACTGACCGACCTACTAACATTATGAAATTAATGATTTGGTCCAGCACAGAGATGAACTTCATACTATATAATTATACGGTTTATATTAAACCTTCTAAACTCTCAATTTCAAAAGGCTTGGGTACATTTAGAAGTCATTTATTTTACATCACGGATTTGATCATGAAAATTTTGTACTTCCTTTTCTAGTTCTTTGTAATTAAAACCAAATTTTCTCTTATTTTCCTTGGTAGATTTCATTCTGACTCAGGGAGGAAGTGTCAACAATACTGTCACATAAATACTTGGATGTTTACTACAATTTTCAGTTTATGCCATCAGGTTTATTAAAATCGAAAATCAAAAATATATGTTAAGAAAGACTGGTTAACAGATTTGTTAAACTATTTTGATACAGTCTGTCTGATCATGATCTACAATGTTCGCTATTCAGTCAGTATATTTTCAGAAATTCCATCCCTTTAAATTAGATACTTTTTCTTTGTTTATAAGGCTCGGCAGACTCTTGGACTTCTCCCTGGGTGAACTTGCCAAGACTCCTGACAGGCACATATTGAAGAGAGACAGATGCAGATATAAGGGAATCCAGGCACCAGACCCTACCTCTTTTACGAATAGAACCCCTTGGTTCTTTTGCATGCCCCGTGTAAAGCACCGATACACATGAGACTACCTCTGGGTTTCAAACCAATTCATCTCTAGATAGGTGGGAAACACTGAAAAGTGTTTCTGAAATTTTCAGTGCCCCGGCCAGAATTCGAACCGGGGACCTCCGGATTGGTAGTCCAGTGTTAACCACTCAACCACTGCACCACCCTAATTGAAGGTACTAAAGCTGAAACCTATTTTATTATGTCAGTGTGGTAAGGATTAAGAGAAGTACTCACTTTTTTTTTCACGAGGCTGGTAAATAATGTTCAAGTTGCAAGTTGAATTAATGATCAGCCTTTCACAATCATCATTTTTTTTACATTGTTTCTAATATTTCATGGAAATAACCTGAAAATATAATATGCAAAGTTAGGTGTTATGATATTTATGACTCAATTCATATGGGTATTAAATCACTAAGTTGGAATCTTTGTTAATGCCCATTTAAACAGTATTTTCTGGGAATTAAAATTACTTTGATACAAACATACACTATAAAGTAAGAAATTGCAGGTATAAAGTGATGTCGTGTTATCTTTTCAACTGTTTGAAGCAGAAATTTACAGTACAAGTGAGGTAAAGGTATGTAATGTTTTATGATGTATATACATATAATGAATAGAACATTAAATTCTTAAATGAAATTCCCTTTATAATAATGTGTATGCCCACTTGACAGCAGTTAATAAGTTGATTCTGTAGAAGGTCACTGTGACCTTGATCTTTGACACATTGAGCTGAAAATCAATAGGGGTCAGCTTCTGGTCATGACTAACCTACCTACAATTAAGGTCTGAGGACACTTGGGCAAAAGCTTCTTTAGACGTTGATTGGACATATTTTCTGTTGAAGGCCACTTGACCTTTGACCTGTTGACCTCAATATCAATAGGGGAGGACCAACCAACCTACTAAGTTTGAGGAACCTAGGCCAAAGCATTCTCTAGTTATTGATCAGACAAAGTTTGGTCTACCAACAGACTATAACAGACTGACTGACAGACTGACCAACATTTTAAATCAAGGCCGACTGACCTTGGCCCAGTGACCTTAAAATCATACCTAAGGGTCATAGCCTTCTCAAGTTATTGAGCAGAATAACGTACTCCGACAGATGCAATGCAATACAGCTAGTCCCCCACTTCTTTAAAGGGGGCAGGGTCATAACAACATGCACATGATGCACTATTATAAAACTTGGTGTTTCTTCTAAAAGACAATTTTATTATGCCCTTCCAGCAACTTAAATTGAATGTTATTAAAATAACATTATAGAACAGATCAATGAGTTTTCTACTGTAATAGAGCAATAAACCTGCAATATTTCTGAAGAATTTAGACTCCTGATTTTGGAAATTTGGATCTTCTGCTACATTAAATAATTCTTGGAAATCTTTGTGTTTCATTTGCTGTAAGGTATATTATACTAAGTCACGTTTAACTTAACTTAGCTGAAAAATGTTTCAGGGCCACTTAACAGTTTTAATCAGCATTTTTAATCTAAGCCTTAATTAACAATCTTAGCCTTAATTAGCATTCTTGTCTGTCAAGCTCAGCATTTCTTAGGGCTTACACTGAAGGTGCCATGAACAAAACTGGGAAAACATCAGTTTCAGCAATTTTTGTCCATTAACTATTAATTGGTGCTGTCTCTGCCACATAAACATTCACATCAAATGCACAAGAACAATAAACATTTGCACTACATCTCTCAGAAATGAGAGAGAAAGAAGAATATAAATTATAAAACAACTATAATGGCTCCTACCACTTTATCTTGTTTTAATATTTTAAAAGCAACATGCAGTGTTTTCTCCTTCAATACTGCACAGTCTTTCGGAAATATGATTATTGTGTGTGTGGCAAAAGAGGGACAGAAACTATATCCAAGCACTTTCTTGAGGTGTTAAAATAATCATACATAATTCACCTGGCTCTCCTCTGACATGCAACTTGTGAATGTATCATGCACAGATGCTTAATTCAATGTTTTATACTGGTTTATCAAAAGTATACTGTAATATATCTATTTGACTAATGGACTTGGTAAATTAATTAACACTTACAACTCCCACAACAAATCAAGAACACAGCTACTGACAATCACAGACATAAGGTGATCACAATAGCTTTATTTGAGCACTCATAGTTCTCAGGTGAGCCTAAAAACTGACTTTTACATTTCCAACATTTTCCCGCTTCACAATAATCAAAAGAAATTATGCTAGTAATACTGAATCGGTTTTACAATGATTATGACACAGGAGAAAATATGAAATGCCTAAGACCAAACTCTTTGAACATGTGCTGGTGATAATAATGGAGTTTTCTGTTCAATGAATCATCTGGGAAATAGAAATGCTTATTAACTTTTGTAATTCCATTGAAACATGGTCTCCAAACGTAAATTAACTTTTAGAATACTGACAGGGACTTCAAGTTAACATTTCACTAATGTGTATTTCCGAGAAATTTAAGCAACAAACTGAAGAAATGTGAAGTCAACTTCTAGTAACAGCCACTATGGGGGATGTATGCGACATTCAAAAAGAAACTGTATTTAATATCACATCAAATGTGATTTATTCTTGGCTTTAAACTCACTGGGTACTTAGGAGTCAAGCAATAAACCAGGTGAACTAATAAACAAGTACCAGTCCTGTCCTAACATTTATAGCAGTCTGAATTACGATAAATCAACTTATATAAATACCACACTAGCACATTTATCATTACAATTCTGTTGATTCTTTGACACAAAACCTGTAGGCAATAAGACTGGTATGACACTCATTTCCTTAGCAGACACTTTACAATTTCCTTGAACAGGATGAGACTGCAAAGATTCTTTGATGCATAATTATTTCAACAGCAATTTTTTCTTGTGTTTTGACCATACGCTGATCCTGCAAAACTTGACCTTTGACCCACATCTACAGGTTGCAGGGAACCTTATCTGTAAGTTTCATGAAAGTCAAATGAAAACTGCAACCTGTAGAGTCGTTATCAAGGAAAGGTTTACGTACTTATGGACTAAAAATTGCCAGTGTTATTGTTTTGTTCTCTCTATTGTTCTTTTTAGCCACATAAGCCAAACAAGAGCTGTCCCTCATAACCTTTGAACGCCTGTAACGTAATAAACCGTATAAGCGGGTTACGACAGGTTCGGCCTTCCATAGAAGTGACAGTTACCGTATGGAACACGTTGTCTGTGTTGTATGAATTTAAAGCCATGCCGACAGCCCTGAATGTTGAAAACTGGACGCCGAGGCAAATGCTGACACTTTAAGACGACCTTGAAAAGACCTTGGCACAATTTTACCAGCTTTGAAAATTTTCATTTTACCAACGTTCGACAACAGGCCCCTGTGGGATAGTGTTTTGAGCGGGTGTGCAAATATTTTTCACAGACATAAAGCAGACATGTCGTAGTCAAAAGCTAGGTATATTGACATCTTATGAGGGGGGGGCGCTGGACCGGGCAGGTTGTGGGTGGGGGGGGTTGTAGGTGGGGCCAAGGAAATTTTACTTTCATGTTACAGCTCAATCTATTTGCTGACATATACAACATGTGCAGTAAACCGAAAGTAGCCATAACGTGATGTACAGTGTTTACAAAAACACATGCATGTCTGTCGAGTGTGTAATAAAATATATGCCGGTGTGCAAAGGATAAGTGACAAATGCCCTCGAAAGAGGTGTCTAACAGTCTGTGTCCTATCCATGTGCTCCACAATTGTGCCATGTATTTTTAAATCCTTCCATGCATGACAGAGTTACCATGCATACAGTATTCCATTACCTTTAAACTCTAAGTGTGACCTTGACCTTTGAGGTAGGGACGTGGGTATTGCACGCACACATCGCCTTGATGTGCTGAACATTTGTGCCAAGTTTTTATACGAGAGGGCCAAGATGGCCCTATATCACTCACCTGATTATCCAAGGGGTCATGATTTTAACATAATTCGTAGAGGTCCACTAAACAATGCTTAGAAACATTCCAAATATCTAAGCTTTGCCTGTGGGCCTTGTGGTTTTTTTAAGTTTTCCCTTTATAAGCCTATGAGAAAAAAAGTGACACACAAATGTATGTATATATACAGGATTCCATTACCTATAAATACTAAGTGTGACCTTGATCTTTAAGGTAGGGATGTGGGTATTGCACGCAACACATCGTCTTGGTGTGCTGAACAATTGTGCCAAGTTATTTTAAAATACTTCAATGCATGACAAAGTTACAGCCCTGACACAAAAAAATGTAAGGGTGGACGCACGGACGGTCAAATACACCCTTGGGGGGGCATAAAAAAGCTACATAACCAAAACAGGATAAATGACTCAAAGAGAATTTACTGATACCTATTGCTGTCATTGTAAGCCACTTAACCCCCATTTTTTGGGCTCGGATGGACAGATGGACGACCGACAAACCACCATGGCAACTATATAGAGTTCTGCATGGAATGGAATTATTTGAACAATTATGACAGGGCTACTTGCAAGTAATATTCCTGAACACTGGATTAGTGGTTTCAGAGATGTTGTTTGAAGAAAAATGTGAATGGACAACAGACACATATGCAGACTGTGATCCTAATATTATGATGTGAATTTTGGAGCCAAATTGTTGAAAATAAAATTTGGTTATTGTTTAACAAATATGTTGATTTTGGTATCAAAATGTTCAGAATTTACAGTAGATTTTCTATGTAGTAATTTAGGATTTTTTATGCAATTTAAATCAATATTTAAAGAAAATTAATTTATTCAAACTTGTAATTTTTGCTAAATGTCAAATCTTTTAAGATGTTGTTAAGTAACTCAAAGCCATAATACCATTTCTGCTCAAGGAAATAGTTTAATTGTTCAGGTATTAATCGTGAAACCTTTGTATTTACACCACTGATTGGCCACCATTTTCAAACAATGACTTTACTAGCTCAAGGCTTATCCAGGCTGCCATGCAATCACTTTAAGTTAAATCTTTTATTTTGTTTGATTTGTTGTTAAATTTTTATTGTTGAATGAGTTAATAATTTCATAAGTGACAAATAAAATATCACAGAAATATTGGTATATAAACCGGAATTTTATAGGTTCAACATTAATTAATGAATATTCAGAAATACTTCAATTATCTTACTTACTCTGTGTTTCAAATCTTTGTGTACTTAGTGCAAAACTGACATTTTCCCCATTCATTGTGACTCTTAAAAATATACGGACTTTGTGTAAATCTATATGATTCTAATGAACTGTTATTTAAATGAAATAAAGGATTGTCATAATTTGCATAGTGTCTTACTTGGAACTTAATTGAAAAAGACTCTACCACTTGATATTTATTCGAAATTTCCCGTAACTTTAACTATTATGAACAACGGTATTTAATTCTAATAATGCAATCTGGCACTTTGTCCAGTGGATAAAAAAAATACATCTGAATAAAACTACATTAAACTAAACAAGAATAACAAGAGCCATGTTACACAAGGTTAATCCTCCCGCGGGATGTACCAAGGTTGTAGTTTGAAGGTTGTATCGTAAATTTTACTTGGTGATAGGAAATCTTTAAAAACGCCACGTATAGTTATGGTCATGGCCCGTACAATTTTCAAGTAAGTGGAGAAAGAATAAGGCAATGAAGAGAAGGTTTGCAAAATTATATTAATGTTCATTATCAGTATAGGTATGATATTTTTCTATTTGACTAAAAAGTAGGCAAGGTAGAGTTATTGTTCTTGCACACTGCACTTCCTACCAATGTGCGTTGTCAGTGTATTAAGTTTGAAGTAAATCCCTCAAGTACTTTTGGAGTTATGCTCTGGACAAAACTTTTAAAGTAAATCTGATAAAGGGGAATAACTCTAAAGTAGGCAAGGTACAGTTATTGTTCTTGCACTTTGCACTTCCTACCAATGAGCTATGTCAGTGTATTAAGTTTGAAGAAAATACCTGAAGTACTTTTTTGGAGTTATGTGCCGGACAAAGTTTCTTAAGTAAATCTGATAAAAGGGGAATAACTCTTAAAACAGGCAAGGTAGAGTTATTGTTCTTAAACACGCACTTCCTCCCAATGTGCTCTGTCAGTGTATGAAGTTTGTAGAAAATCACTCAAGTACTTTTGGAGTTATGCTCCGGACAAAATTGGGTCAGCTATCGGGCGTTACTCACATTTTGATACTTATGTGGCTAGCCTTTTGTTCTCCCCATTGTTCTTTTAGCCACTTAACAGAAAATAGCCACATAACAGCATTACGGAATGAATGACATCAAAGTAAATGTACTGTTACCTATTGTCTGTATAGCCACCTAAGTACCACAATGTGAGCACGGACGGACGGACGGACAGAGACCATTTCCAATATCCCCTTCGCCTCCGGCGGGGGGGATAAATTATAACTGTTCAAGTGATTTCAGACACATTTTTACTACCAACTGATCAAGCTTTTTATTGTTGCCAGAGCAATTTAAAGTTATTTACTCACTTAATCATGCCAACCCACAAAATGTTTCAAAACTAATTCCTGTGATACTTTACATCTCTCCTATCTACACTCTCTCAAAAACAAGTAATGTTGAGAAACCAAAACAATAAGTACATATGTACGTGTTTAGTGATACAAAAGTCTAACCAGGAAGATACTGGTACAACGTTGTAGATAATACACAAACATTTTCCACCCATTCACGGTCATATGCTCTCAGCAGTATCAAATTTCTTCACTTCTTAAATTCTAAAATCCCGTAAATTTGAAGAAATTTCCCAATTTGTTATCTAGTTTTCATTGGTATTTAATTCTATAATGCAATTATTATATAGAAATCAAGCCGTTTATCTGGTATATGTGGTTATTATTTGACAGGGAGACATCAGAGCAAACTTAAACAGACACACCTGTGTTATGCAGCCACATCACTGATGCATCAACAGTGGCTACTTCAATTAAAAGGACATGGTTGTTAAATGAAGGTGTATGCAATATGAAATTAATGGCAATTTAAGTACAAACATCAGGAAGACAGGAAAATGCTTTACTGAGGTGACCACTTACACAGGTTCATCTGTACCACCTTAAAGCCACTGAAATACAGTTAAACCTCTTTTGAGCAGCCACTCCATGGAAGTTACAAATATATAACCACTTCAAGAAGTAAACTATACTGATACGGGTGATTTTCAGTCTTTTTACTCTTTCATCCAGCTTTTAAATCTACCAGAGGCAGGTGGCTGTTAAATACAGGTGACCTCTAACATAGGTTGACTGTGTAACTAAAAACTGACTTACAAAATAGGTGTTGCAGTTATAGTTATTTACTTCTCCATTTGTAATTCTACAGCCATGTAAAAGCATCTTCCCTGGGGTATAATAGATATGGCAAGCTTTTAGAGTTCACAAACATTAATATAAAACACAGACTTAATCTGATGGCTACTGGAAGATGCAGATAATTCAGCCTTTTACGTTTGTATTTTTCTCTTTTTCCCCCATTTATTATAGAGATAAACTTTTAAAACACTGACAAAGAGCACTGATTTCGTTTTTATGAATCTTGGCCACAAGTTACTGACATCAACTGCGATAATAGAGATCTATAATGTTAAATTTTGCGCCCTGAGATCAGCGCTTTTTTCAAGAACTGTTAAGAGCTCCTGAAAAATTGGCAATGCTGCAGGAAATATTACCACTTACATTACTGCATGCCACCTAAAACATATGAACAAGTTTTTCCTTTGTATCCAAATCTGACATGCGGGGGGGGGGGGGGGGGGACTGAGTCAAAGATTCAGAGAGAGAGACAGAGAGAGAGGGACACATAGACACAGAGAGAAAGAGTAGGGTGGGGGAGGGGGGGGAGAGGAAAAATACTATTATTACTACTTTTTTCCAACACTTTCATAAATCACTTTGCCACAAGCATGATTCTTGATGTTAACTGTCAAAAGAATGAATGAGAAACATCATTAAAGACATTCCAGTAAATAACGGTTTTTCTTTTTTGAAGAACATCAGATTTGAATACTCTATCAGGGCCACAGAAGTCAAAGCGCCAAATAATTTTATCAAAATTAATCTTTATCATACCGTATTTCCCCACTTATAAGACGAGGAAATAAAGTCCCGATTTTAGCCTCAAAGTGGGGTCCTCGTCTTACAAGCGAGGGCTCGAGAATCAACCAAAAATAACAAGAGCTGTCAGTAGGACAGCGTGCTTCGATTTTTAGTGCTTGCCAATAACAACAAAACTTATGACAGTTAAAGGCCACGCAAGACGTCAAATAGGGATTTCTTAGTACAAATCAAGGAATTTTTTCACAGAGTTATCTTCTATTGCTTACAGATAGGTTTTAATAAGGTAGATAAGGGTACGGCCAAGTTTCAAAGTAATATCTCAAGACATGGTTAAGTCAACAAGTGGACAAGAATGAAAATTTATAACTGAGTCTCCAAGTCAAAAAAGACCATAACTCAAAAAAAATCCTTGACAGAATTACCTTCTCCTGACCTATGTTTGGGAATCATGTTGGTAAACAAGTATGATCCAACTTTCATAATTAATTCATCTCAAACAGTTCAAGGTCAAAAAGTGGGCTGGTATGAAAAACTTAAAAAAGATTCTAAGTCGATAAGAAGGCCTTAATTTCTAAAACAAAGTCCACTTACAGAGTTACCTTCTCTTGCCTACAGATGGGGGTAATGATGTGAAATAGCATTAAAAGTTTCAAAGCTAATATCTCAAAGGGTTTAGGCAATAAAGTGGATTTTATGGCCGATATTCAATGTACTTTTAAGAACAATAGCTTGGATAAAAAGGGGCCATAAATCTGCCAAAAATCTTGACAGAGTTATGTCCTACTTGTCTGTTGATATAGGCCGTGATGGTAAACAAGTATAGGTTAGTTTCAAAGCAATAGCTTACCCAATGGATTTGAAATAAAGTGAGGTGGTATATAAAAAATCTAAGCCAAGCTCATATACAATTTCTAAGTAAAAAAAGGGGCCATAATTCTGTCAAAAACCTTGACAGAGTTATGTACTCTTTTCTGTAGATGGAGGTTATGAAGGTAAAAAAGTATGGTAAGTTTCATAAAGCCATACCTCATAAAACTTAAGCAAACAAAGTGGGGTGGTCCCAAATAACTTAAACAAGGCACTGTAATCAACCGACGCCAATGCAGAGCAATAGTCCCCTTTTATAGAAAAGTCGAGCCTAAAAATGAATCCTAGCTACATTTGTGATGAAATCGGCAACATGGGATCTCATGTGGTAAACATGTGTCAGGTTTATGCTGCACAGGACAGTTCAACAGTTACGGCGGAAGGGAAAAAAGTCGTATGACTTGGCAAATTACGTTATTTTGTTAACTCACCTCCTATGTTGATCGCCAATGTCGGCAATTTGCAATTATTTAAAGAATCTGAAGGCAAACTTGGTGAAAATAAGTGGTGTATACTTTTTCCGTCATATTTGTTTTTTTCTGGTATGATATAAGCGACCTAAAACTGATATCTGAATCAAGCATTTTACCAAGCGTTAATTGTAAAGAAAACCGGTATCAGTCTAAAAAGCGACAATTACGTAGTAGTTTAAAGAAAAAAGGAGCGAGAGGCTTAGACAAAAGGCCGAAAGGCTTTCTTGTAAAATTCGTCGTTAAGCGGTTGTTTTGTCAACTTTTAATTATAACTACGAAAGTTTGCTTTTTTTGAGCATTTTGTGATAACTCCTGGAAATTGTAACAATGGGAATGAAAAAATCATTTTTAACTGACTTAATTGCCATCTCGCTCCTTTTTTTTCTTTAAACTACGACGTAATTGTCGCTACTTTGGAGGATCCTCAGCACACTTAATAATTATATTCAAGCTGTCATATGTTTTCATAAATTGATTAATCAGTCTATGACACGTATTTAAGCATTTATCTTCTCAAAGTGTCACCAAAAATCAATATCCGAATTGACAATACACAGATTGGTTTATAATACTAAAAAAAATCGGCGATTAAAAAATAAACTAGAGCTATCACTAAATGTGATTAATACCCCCAAAAGGATTGCTTTATAAACTGAAGAAGTTCGTAGTAACATAATACCTTGCAAACAAACTAAAAAGAGATATTGTTCTTAGCAGTTCCTCTCATTGTGCTTGACCATTGTATGAAGTTGTATTGAATTCCAACTTGTAGTTTTCGAAAAAATGCTCCAGACAGGGAAAAGTAACAAAGGGCAATAAGCCTGTAATTAGTCAAGATGGAGTTATGGTTCCTGTGCACTGCACTCCCTCTCACTGTGCTTAACTATTGTATGAAGTTGTATTGAATTCCAACCAGAAGTTTTCAATTTATGCTCGGACAAGGAAAAGTAACAAAGGGTAATAACTCTGTAATTAGTCAAGATGGAGTTATGGTTCCTGTGCACTGCACTTCCTCTAAATGTACTTGACCATTGTATGAGGTTGTACTGAATTCCAACTAGTAGTTTTCAAGTTATGCTTCGGACAAGGAAAAGTAACAAAGGGCAATAACTCAGTAAATACTCAAGATAGAGTTATAGTTATTGTACACTGCACTTCCTCTGAGTGTGCTTGAGTCATTGTATGAAGTTGTATTGAATTCCAACTAGTAGTTTTCATAAGTTATGCTCCGGACAAGGAAAAGTAACAAAGGGCAATAACTCTGTAATTAGTCAAGATGGAGTTATGGTTCTTGTGCACTGCACTTCCTCTCAATGTGCTTGACCATTGTATGAAGTTGTATTGAATTCCAACTAGTAGTTTTCAAGTTATGCTCTGGACAAGGAAAAGTAAAAAAGGGCAATAACTCTGTAATTAGTGAAGATGGAGTTATAGTTCTTGTGCACTGCACTTCCTCTCAATGTGCTTGACCATTGTATGAAGTTGTATTTGAATTCCAAGTAGTAGTTTTCAAGTTATGCTCGTGCAAGGAAAATGCATGCACAGACCGACCGAGTCGATCACCGACCGACCAACCTGACCGATCGACCGACCGAAGCTACCAACCACCGGGGATAATCTATCAAACGTCCTAAAACTTGTTTTGGGGGTAATAAGTTAAATTAGACTAGAAATCATCCGAACTTTAAGAAAATAAAGTAACTGGGTTTCAATTTAAGAAATTGCCCCGTCTTATAAAAGAGTCCATTAAAAAACCACACAATTTCCAAGGCAAAGTAGGGGGTCGTCTTATAAGCAGATCGCCTTATAGGCGAGGAAATATATGAGCTTCTGCAAATGCTTTTGAATAAGGAGGTAAAGGGGCAAGGGTATCAAGAAGTATTCGTGCAAGACATGAAATCAACTCATACAGAAGAACATCATGAAACTTATGAGCCTCCAAACTGATCTACACAATCAAATAAATAAAACACCTCAAAATAATTGCTGAAGATTATTTTCTCTTTAAATATAAAAGAAGCTGCAGCTTTTACCAACACAAATATGATTTACCTTCACATGAAAATTACTTCATTTGATGTGATGTGACAAGGTGCACACACTGGGTTTATAAAGTCTTAAAAACATGATATTATAAGTTGTGGCACTAAGTACAGCTGCTAAGTGCTAATAAAAAGTGCAACAACTTAGGCAGCAATGTACATTTTATAAGGTCAGGCCCTGTGGTTCAGCAAAGAACAAGCCATCTAGCGCTAATATATAATTATTTAGCAAAAACAGTTGTTTTATGGCAGAAATATGTACTTTAAGACCTGTGACTGCGTTATAGATAAGATCAATATGACTGTGGATAAAACAGGAGCTCAGAAATACTGCCTAAAATATCATATGGAGTACCCGACTGACGTAGATAAATAGAAACATCAAAATCATTTGTTTGTTTCTTTATTTCTTTACAATTAACTGGAGTCAGGAGTGCATTTCATTTTCCATAAACTGTGCTATAAATTTGTTTAATACATGTTTGAGGAGCCTAGTAAATAGCACAAGAGTAAATACTGACTTTGAAGAATTGTTTGACATATAACATCTTCAATTGCAATTTATTTCAACTTTATGGGGCTACAGTCAATTACAGCTTTATAGATCTAGCCCATAATAATCAGCACAGTCTTTGTTCATGCCATCTCATTTTAAAGCTCATGTATTATAGCTATGTTACAGCTAGAATATGATAGATACATTAGGTCAAACATAATGCTTCATGTTCACAAAAACTATTATAAAGTGGCTGCATGTTTAGACACAATTTTTTTTGCATAACCTTCATATATATATTTATCATAGAAATATATCATTTGAAGGATCTCAAGACGGAGTGCAAGTAGTTTTTGAATACTGGTATCAATTGAAAATCCATATTTGCCGTGCATTTATTTTTAAATTTAAAAGGACACAAAATTTGGATCACTTAGTTAGAATAAATGCAACTTTTAAACACAGCATGCAGTCTGATCATGATCTACACCGAATACTATTCAGTCAGTTAATTTCCAGCAAACACCCCTGTTAAAAAAGTGATGGCATGTCCATTTTTATTTTAGAAATTTAGCAGGTTGATTTTAAAGCCATATCAAGTCATTAAAATTTATTTACAGTAAAACTTCGATAACTCGAGGTCGCAAGGGGACGAGTAAAATGCTCGAGTTATCCGAGGGCTCGAGTTATCCAAATTATGGAAAGTTTACAAGTTTTTCTACTGTGACGTATCTTATAAACAAAGTGTATTTGAGGACCTTCGTGTTGTATTCATGTATTTATTTCATTAGCTCACGAATCCTGAATTTCCATTTTGTATCTATTCCATTAAATCCCATCTGTTTGTTTACATACATGTATATCAGTGCAATTACTAAAAGACAACTGATTAATGATGAAGGCAGAGTAACGTTATATTACTTCGCCCAGCGTATTTACCGGTCACTCTGGTTTTTTAAGCTGTATTCCTTTAAATCCAGATGACTTGTATGCTAGACAATACCGGACTAAGCTTATTTTTATTTTGCAAATGACTCATAAGCGAATAGTGATTAGTCACTCACACTAGTTGTCGTTTAGGTACAGTACCGGTATTAGTTATAACATTTCCAAAAATATTCTGACATGACAATTTGAAATAGAATATGAAGTTTGGATTTTATGTCGTGCTTTATCATTAATATTTTACTCAGACTCATAATTTTCATCTCATCATTAAAAAATCGCAAACATACTTTTCGCTAGTTTCTTCTTATTTGATCAAAGTGATCGGCGGCTGTAATTACATAAATATATTGAAGACGATTAAAATGTGCGAATAACATTTTATAAACTTTGGCCACTGCACTGCCGATTAATCAATCAATTAACAATAGAAGTTTTTCAGCTGACATGTCAAAATAATGATGCGCCCAGCGGAGGTGAGAAAAAAAACTGATTATCAGTGATCCCGAGTTATCCATGGTAATTTAGTAAGAATTCTACCTGGCGGGACCACAGGTATTCCTCGAGTTATCCCAGGTTCTCGAGTTATTGATGCTCGAGTTATCCATGGTGATTTCTAGTTAAACATATAGGAAAAATGACCGGGACCGACAGGAGTCCTCGAGTTATCCGGGGTTCTCGAGTTATCGATGCTTGAGTTAACGAAGTTTTACTGTAATTCATTGTATTTATATATTGCCTTTTCCGACATTTTAAGGGTTTTATATATAATATATATGAGGAAATTTAAAACATACACATTGAGAGAGCATAGGTGGTCATATAACGCTCACCTGGGTGCATGACTGATGATTTCCTTCCAATTTAACCTCATGTCCTCAGTTATCTTTATCAACAACAACAACAACATTTATTAACAAACTCGACTAATACATGTCTTTGGCTAATGAACAGTATATACATAGTAATTACATATCAGTATCAGTTATTTTTATCAAATGTGACCCAGTTAATACCACTTTGTAACCCAGTTCTCAGTTCTGCACTTGATGTAGAAATTGTCAAGTTAATTAAGATGTTCACAAGATTTAAGTCCCCGGATCACTTCCAATTGATTTATAAAGTAAAATATATTTACTGGTAGGATAATGATGCAACTATGTTCTATTCACTCTAAAACAATGTTGGCACAATATTATGCTTTTCTTTCATATTCAAGTCAATTCTTCACGCAAAGAAGTTGGCAGAAAGCCTTTTGTATTGTTTGCATATCACTGGAAAAATACTGCATTGTAAATTATTTCTATATTGTACTTTGACAATTTCAAAAGCAAAGTTAGGACTGTTTTTGGTACAAATAAAGGTCATTTCCACTGGAAGAACATTTTTCTCCGAAAAGTAGGAGCTATTCGTAATTGCGCTCCAGGGACTTTAATAAGAACAGGTAGACAGACAACATGCAATACCTTACATTTCAGATGAGCTAAAAATGATATGCTTATGAATTGTGTGGTTTCTAGTTACTGGATAATATATCACTGAAGGTTTCTGTTGACAAAAAACCATACTGAATTACATCCAAGCTTGAATAAAAACTATTTCAAAAGGCAACATCTCAACTGCCTACTTTGGTTTAGAGGTATTAAAAAGAACTGTGTTTTCTTTTTAAAAATCAACCTTTTAGTTCATCCCACAATGCCTTTCTACTTTCCGTATTACACAAAGGCAAAGTTTAAATTTCAAAGTAACTGTTGTTTGTTATTTTTTCCAATTTTATCCCATTTTCACTTTAAATTTACTCATTATGTATTGGTTTAGTGTTCATTTTGATGCATTTACGCATAAAATGCAGTGCAACCAATTTATAGTAGTAAATGTATCAAAATGAACATTAACCTACTGATAGTATTGGAAATTATTTTTTTGTTAATCAGCATTGTTCCCCTATTTACTGAGTGTATGTAATTATTGATTTACCTAAGTTAAAGTGCAGTGAATAATGGGCTGATAATTCCTCAAAAACTAACTAGAACTATCACTGAAGGTGATGAATACCTCCACCTCTAGCCTAGTGGGGAAGCTGTTTAAGATGTGAACTATTGGAGATTTGTGTAGTAACTTCCCTGTAATCTCTGTGAACTTTCTTATATGTTTAATTTCATGGATGTCACTCCCTGTCATTTACAACTTCATGGTTATTCATAACTGGTATGCTGAAAACCAACATCACAAAATTATGCTGCACTCATTTTATCTGTAACAAACCTGTACACTTTCTCCTATTCCCATATTGCTAAGTGAAAAGTACACAGTGTAGATCATGATCAAGCTACACTAATTTGCAGGCTGATCATGATCTGCACACTTAAAAAAGGCAGAATAACTAGCTGCTAGCTGGTTAAGGGTAATTAACAGATCGTCCACTTTTATTTTCGCTTTGGGATGACCCATATTCTAGCTGAACCTAGATTTTATCAAGACTGTTATTCTGACCAAGTTTCATGAAGATTCAGTCAAAAATGTAGCCACTATTGCATACAAAAGGTTAAGTGTGACCAGACAGACAACGGACATCAAATGATCACAATAGCTCACCTTGAGCCCTGCTAAAAACATGCACATACATTATTTTTTATCTGTACAAGAAGGCTTACTAACTGCAAACATGAAAGATAATTGCTTCTTTTTCCAGGAAGCACATCAATTGAGGTTCAGAATAAATTGATACTTTCAGACCAATTACTGATGTGACAGCAAGGTTCAATAATGACTGACGTTTAACACATTTGGAATTAGTTTGACAAATTGAAAATTGATCAAAACCCCCAAGTCTATCTTGTGCTCAGCAGCTATAATAATGGAGACTATCTGTTATGGATAGTCCCATGTTATTTGGGTGGCAACTGTCTTTTACTGTTGCTGATAGTGTATAGATTTAGAGGTGTTTGGCCGTAATACATGTAACACTTCATCGTACTATGTCATGTCCTTTTCAACTGTGTGCTGCAAGAAGGAAGGAGTGTAGAAATCTAGACACATTAAAAAATAAATATCCCTTGTCATTTTAGAGGAATTTTAACACTAAACTTATGAAAACTTCGCAAACTAATTCCCCTTCTACGCAATGCACACTAATATATTGTTTTATATTATTTTGAAACAATGGATCATGTCAGATTTAAACGAGTTTATGGTAAATCTGGGCCTGCATGTTGCTTTGCTCCAAAAAAGCACACAGTCAATGAAAATATAATTTAATTTATTACAACACCATCAATGGTTAATATTAGTTAATAAGCTAGTTGGAGGTTTTCTTTTCAAAAAAAAAAAAAAAACCGGCTGGTTTAAAAAGTAGCTCTATCTCTAAAATTAGGGGGGGAAGGGGGGAACCGCGACGAGCATTAAAAAAAAAAAAAAAAAAAAAAAAAAAGGAGGAAAGCATCTTTTAGCACTTGCCATACTTATCATATAAAAAAAAAAAAATTTATTTATTAGAGTTTGAAAGCAATCTGGGAATAAAAAAAATTAGGAGGAAAACACAAATGTTGTAAATATTTCTTTTGCCGGCTTTCCGGGGCTTAAAAAAATAAACCAACCTAGGGGGGGGGGGGGGGGGGGGGGGGGGGGGGGGGGGGAGGGGGGGGGGGGAAAGAAATATTTAAGGGGTTGGGGTTAGGGGGGGGGGGGTTTAGGAGGGGGGGGAAAAAAAAGGGGGGAGGGAAGAAAATTTTGTTTTGGGGGGGTCTTTACACCATCAATGGTAATTTTGTATTAGGGGTTATGACATTGCTGGTCTAAAATATGGGAAGAGGCGTGGAAACTTTACTATACTTTTTTATGCTATTGAACAGTTTATTTATGAACTTGTTAAAACTTTTTTGTTTTTTTTTTTTTTTTTTTTTTTTTTTGGGGGGGGGGGGTTTTTTTTTTTTTTTTTTTTGGTGGTTTTTTCAATGGGAAAAAATTTTGGATTTTTTTTTTTGCCAGGATGCCCTAATTGGTCCTTTGTAATGACTGTGTATCCCATGCTGTGTTGAAAGACAATTTGTGAAAATCAGATATTTGTTGTTGTTACTGAAAAGTGAGTAAGTGAATAATTGGTGTTGTTGTTTTGAATGGAACTTGACAATGACATTGAAAATAGAGTTTGTTAAAGGAGCCGTGCCCAGACATATGCCAATGCTAATATCTAATCAAAGTATTGTTGCAATTTGAAAAGTTATTATTAAATTTACAAACTATTTGGTAGTTTTCATAGTTGTTTTATATTTCTTCTGTATTTTCTGGGAGAACCAAATAATATCTCTAGAACTAGTTTTTTTTTAATTTTCTTTGATTTCAAACCACACTTTTTTATGCCAATTCAGCAAAGAACTGAAAAAGCAGGAATTAGGAATATGCTGATCAATCAGAAACTTGAGGAATTCATTGCAAAATGCTGTTTTACAGTTTGCAGACTTTCGTTGTCCAAAGAATTACCCTAAACTTATTTTCATTTTTTTTATGATTGCGTCGCAGTCCTTAAAGGCAATATATGCCCAAGATAGGAAATTTCCAGTAGACATGCAGTCTGCAAAAATCTGACAGTAATAGAGGAAGATATTCATAACACAGGAAGTAGAAAACTCATAAACATGTAGAATAGAAATGTATCAACTGTCAAAAGACCTCATACAGATTCACTGAAAATCTATCACAATTACCGTACTCCTTCCATTTAGCACCCTCAACCCTTAGAAAATTTCAGGAAGAGGACTGGTGCGCTTATGGGACACCAACATCAGACAAATAAATAAAGGATACATTGTCACCTGCTTTGGGTACAAGCTTTCTGTCCACAAGAAATGTCTTAGCAGTATTTTATGATAGGAAGCAAACATGACATAAAAGTCACTATACAGTTGAATTCATGGCTAAAATCATACAAATACCTACTAGTGGAATTCTTTACTCATAACAATTTATATACCAGTATATACGTACACCAGACTGGCTTATTCGTTTACAAATCAAAATAGGGACATTTTTTAGTGTATAGGGGAAAAGGGCAAGGGAGGGGCTCAATATTCAGGGCATGAGTGCTAAACGGGAGGTATACGGTACCCTTATCCTCAAATTATGTTTATGTCTTCATGCTGTGATTAAAACTTTCACAGTTTCAAAGAAACAGATGCTGTGCATCAGCAAGCAGACTCCAACAGGTGTACAAATTGAGGGAGCATCAAATGATTCAAATCACATATCTGTTACTGGCCTCTTACCCATTTATACCTATCTTTTTAGATGAGATCTTCTGACTTCTATTCTGGGGAAGTCTATTTCTTTAAATAGGGGTGTTTTGCAGAATATTGTGATTCAAAAGGCATATAAAAACTTATATCCTGATCAGACAACATAATGTATTCGTCATCTGCTTGAAAAGGTATATCATTTAAGTAGAAACTAGACATGAATGGGTTAAGTCAATTGGGAAAACTTGAAATTAAAGTTTCTCACTACATGATAAAAGAAGGACTGCCCATACAAAATACATTGTCAGGGGCGCAGCTGCAATTATGTACAATACGCAAATTCTTATAAATTGTCAGTGATGACTGAAAAATTAAATGGCCCATAAATGTCATGGGAGTTCTATCACACTGGGCAGAAATGGACAGACAGACTAAACTACAAACACTGGGTGAGACTCAATGGGCCCAATTCACATTCGGGACATTAATTTGGAACCGTGGTACAAACCCTTGCAATGTTGTTGTTGACTAAATAATTGGCTAGTGTGTGCGTAACTGCGAAATGTCTACCTACACCCATGATTGTTTAGTATAATACTGAATTATTAATACAATGAGGTACTCCATTGTTGGCATTCCCCAGTCCATACATGATCATAAGCCTCGAGGGGCACGGAAAACCTCCAGCCGTTATCTCATCCATAAACTGCTAAATTTTTAATCAAAGTATTTGAAATACTGATGGAAAGTGATTATTCTTAGCTAACAAAAGTTTTAATAAAATTTGAGCCATTTAAGCATATTTTATAAAGTTTAAACAGGTGTCAGAATACTGGTATCTTACTCCGTCTTGTAATATTGAGTTATGATCAATTACACAATACAAGTTTCAAAAATGTATCGACAATTTAATGCACAAATTTCTATCTTAAAAAATCATATAAATATTTTATGTTTTATTTGCATTTTTCTGCTCTCAAACCTGTGTCATTTCTTGAGATTCATCAAACTCCGCTATTTGACTTGATGAGCTAAGCTCAAATGAGCTCAAAATCAAAAAAATGGGATAGTCAAACATGCAAAGACATTTTTTAACAGATGAATGTATGTTTCTACAATTTGTTTTATCATTCACTAAAAAGAACAAACAAAAATTGACAAATCCATGTTAAGATAATAGAATACATTTGACGTTTTATACATGGCAAAAAAAATTTTTGCAAAGTATAATAAAAGAATCTTAGATTGACATAAATATCAATATAAGCAAACCTTGTTTATATCTGTGCTGAACACAGAAAAAAAATATCCTTTTACATAAGTGAATTTATCATGAATATGTAACAGTTTAGCAGATTTCCTATCTCCTGTACAACTGAGAATTATCCAGAGTAATATGAAGCTTGGCTATTGATTAGATGACATGGTTAACATATATCTTTACTATTCTGGAGACAGTGACATATGATACATCTGTATAAAATTAATGAATGAAAAATATGGTTATCAATTAATAACACAGTATACAGGCAGTGACATAAAAACACAGCAAAATTGTACACTCAGGTAGTTGCCTCTCGTCTCCCACTAGCAGATGCTGCCGTTTTAAAAAAGAATACAGAAAGAAATTGAATTCCTTCGAGATTTAAAGAAATTTCCATGGCATATATTACTTCCATATAACTACTGAGATATAATGAGTACCATAACCGTGTGTGTATAACCCAACGTTTTTTTACCCATTTTTTAATGTCCATAAAGGGGTGAGTTCTATATACACCAAGACAGGACCTCAGACCATTTTTCTCGGCTTGAAAATGTAGTTCAATCGGCAAAATATTTACGATTTTATGCGTGTTTACATTTTCTGAACACCGTCTTTTTGAAGAGTTTTTATCGGGTGGCGCTAAAAGCCGATTACCGGTGTCGGTTACCTGTCATACAGTTGTGCATTATACAGCGATTCATATAGAAAGGGAATGAGAATTTTAAACTTATGATATTTTTTTTTATAAACTCACTTATATCTTGTTTTATGTTTTCGGACTAGGTCTATAGATGTACATAGAAGTACATGTATTAAAATCGACACCAAATACTTTCCTTTAGATTCCATGAAAACCGTGCTGACTACGATACGATCCAGCGTTTGCAGTTTTGCTCGGAATTACTGCTATGTGGGACCATTTCCCACAAAAAATGACATGACTTTCTGATATTTGCAGTGTGTATCAAACATTGTCGTAAGCTTTTATCCCAAGATTTTCATGCAAAATCGAGGGTGTGTATTATTTAATAACTCCACTGCATTCTATACACACACAATTATTACAGTATAAAGTCAATTATTTACTTTACTAATTATATAAAATTACTAAGGCAACTATGTGAAGGAGTGGCACAGTTGGAAGTTTGACAGAATTCTGTCGACAGTTTTAGCAAAGAAGAGCCAACTGCTTCCTTTGGGTGTCTAACGAGTATGGAATACATTCCAGTGCATAATGTGCCTGTAATGAATTTACAGCACTGCAGTATGAAGTGATAAACATTAATCATATTTCATACAATATCAGTACAATGATGTTGATGTCGATGATGTACGAATATACTTACAAGACAGGCAAAATTCGTTCATTGACATACCATAACTTACTACATTAAAGTCTTAACAGATATTCAAGATTTACCCTTATACTGATATTTATTTTGCCAATTTCTGTTATTTTGTCTTTAAGAAAAATCTTAAAGTGCTGTCACTCATTCCAAGTGAAAAACTATACTTAAAGCAGGAAGCACTCTTGGTCCTTAATAGACGTACAGTGCTCACCTGAGTTCTAATATTTTTATTTCGGATTACCTTGAATATGGCAAAGGTCAAGTTAAAGGTCCATTACTAACACCAATTCCAATTTTTCTTTTAAACCCGGAATCGTAACAGAGTCTTCTCAGAAGGAAAAATATGACATACAGTCGACTCTCGAAAACTCGAACACCCTCGGGGAAGCAAAATTTGTTCGAATTATCGGTAGTTCGAACTTTCCGGAGTAAGCATGTCGGCCATATTGGAGATGGTACTAAAGACCGTTCCGTCTAGAGTGAAGCGTACTAAAACCTGTTAGGAACGTCTTCGATTACATTCAAATGAAGAAAAACAAAAACAAGCATGTTTATTTCAATTTTTTATTTTTCATAATTTAGCTACGATACAGAAACATATTTACAAGAAGCAGGGTAGAGATAAATCAGAGCACAAATCAATCAAGATAATAGCACATTAAGCATAATTATATAACATTATAGCTCATTTATCTTACGAATAGCACATTACATGACAGGAGATAACGGCAAACAAATACACATATCCTATATTATTACCAAGTGACGATATTTACTCAATCAAGCTGGCACCTGCTCAATTTTCACGAGGTGTGAAAATATGCGGCCGGCTGATTGATCAATTAACGGACGACACTGTTAATTTTCCGGAGTTATTCACACTATTTTATTAATGGGCGGACAATAACATCAGTTAAAGTTCCGATTATCCGGGTTCCGATTAACCGGAGTAGAACACATTGAATTTAGAAGGAAAAATTGGGACCCGGCGATGTGTTCAATAATCGGGGGTGTTCCAATTATCCGGGTTCGAACTTTCGAGAGTCGACTGTACTGCATTGAATGTGACCATATTGTGTTAAAAATTTGAGCTTAGCAATAGAATTAATAAATTATATTTTGCCTTTTCAAAAATGAAAGTTGGTTTTCCCGTTTTTAAATATCCTTGTAATTTTCCAGAAATCTCTCAGAGAGAGGCTGTAAATAGGTTGTACATAAATAAGCATGCCTATTTTGATTTATAATTGAAGAACTTTACTTCCAATGATGTGCAAAGTATATGTCTGACTCTTTACAACATTCAATAAAGCAAAAGTAGGACAAAAAGACCACCCAGGTCAATCTAAGGAAATACACAAACATTCACTCATTTTTCTGCAGCAGTATTTCAAACAGGGAAATACTCCACTTTTAGAAGCCAGTTTCAAACTGTATTTCACTGTAACAATTCCAGATTTAAAAGAAAATTCGATTTGGTGTTAGTAATGGACCTTTAAGGTGACAGCCCCAATCAAGAGAAAGACTAGGGGAGTGGTGGTGTAGAGGTTAAGGTGTCTGCCGCTCATCCCAGAGGTTGTGGGTTCGAGCCCCACTGAGATCACAAACGTTATTTCCCCATATGACACGTGTACTGGTTTTTCCAGGAAGTGGACTCGAGAGTGACTCAATAAGCTACAAGCTTTCTTCACAGTCGAGCTAAAATAAATTAGTATAAAACTAAGAGAAAGTGAACATGTTTTTTGGTTAAATTTTTTTGAAGTTCTTCAAAGATGTTCTTATTAAAGTTTCTGTATCCCATAAAGCAGCCTCCTCTCTCCATGGGGAATTTTCAGTCTTTTTTTTTAGAATTACCATAATATCAACTTTAGCAGTGTTTAGTGTCTAATAAATCATGATATGGAGTTCTGATGCACAGTAACACACCACGAAGGCAGAGACCTGAGTGCTTTATAACTAAGCAGCTGAATGACAAAAAACTGTTTATTAGATGATGTCAGAACAACGCTTAAAGGTTATAATTTCTATTCTTACCTGACTAAATATCCCACCCGAGATAAAAAAGCAATATAGTGATACAATATTTTACATGGACATTTATTAGTGTGTCATAATATAAGGCACAGTTTTGCATCATAATGTAGGTCATATTATGTATTTTACAACAATTTATTTCCTTCTTTCTTTAACTGACTAACAGAATGATAATCAATTGATAAAATAACTTTAATTCTGACCAATGTTTTATGACTGTAAAAACTTCTGTTTACCTTATAAAGTAAAAGTGCTTGAGATTTCAATAACTGTTGTGGCGGACAATGACGCCTTTAATTTGTTTATCCTGTACCAGGGAAGCATTTGGCAGTTCCAATTGTATTTATTTTCTCACAGAATGACAGGCTTTCTTATTAACTGACAGGCTCAATCTGCACATGGCATGGCCATAATATCCCTCATCAAATATAGTGTTATATCTATTTCAATCAGTCTTTCATTCTTTTATGTGAGAAAGTTGGCAGTTTCTTACAGGGAATGTCGGTCTTGTACCGGTTCTTTCCAGGAAAGATAGTTAGATAAAGTAAAACTGTCCTTCTATAAATAACTAACGATTTTGAGAGGACATTAATCCTGCAAGAAGAGAATAAGTCTTTGCCAGTACAATTTGAGGACTTTATAATGCGGTTAACAGCATTTTTATCAATTTACAAAACGTGACTTTTCAGGTACGTCTACATGAATGCCTGAAGATTAGATGACAATTTTTAAAATATTCTTTTTGTGTATATGGAAGTGTAACAATTTATTTGCATGAATAGTTAACTTCATTTCATCCTTGACTGAGAGATCTACTGTTATCAAAGACAGTAGTCTTGTACTAATCCACCAGGGATACCTGACAGTGACGTCATATTGTGTTTACACTTTCCAATTGTGTTTATGTTTCCAATATTTACCTTTATATTGTATTAGATTATGATCCTGTTTTCTTACATATAGCCTACATGTAAACGTAGCCCAGAGGATAAAGGCGCTGTGGTATTAACCGAAAGGTACCGAGTTCGAAACCAGCCAGCGGAACCTTTTTCCTGCACGGTATTTTTTTCAATTGTATCCTTATCTTGATTTTCTCGTGCTTCACGGAGAAGGCATACAGAATAAATTTTTCCCCAAAAAAAGAAAGTAAATGTTAACAGGCCATTCCAACTATATAAATTTTGCCCCCAAAAAAGAAAACATAAATATATCTCGCCGACCACAAGTTTCGAACTAGCATCGCCTGCGTGTCAAACAGACAGCACATCCACTGGGCCATACCTTACTTTGAACATCTCAGTTGATAGGGACACATTTCTATCTGTCATAAGTATACATTCGTTTTGGATACCATGCTTATTTATGGTTTGTTGACAAAATGACGTCACTGTCAAAAATTGTTGGTGGATTAGTACGTATAGGTTACAGTTTGCTCTTATTTTTCCAATAAGTAAGAGTGTGACATCATAGAGCTAAGCTCCGCCCTAAATCAATACTTATAGGTCTATATTACAGGAATAAACAAATTTATTGCGAGGAAGCCTTAGCAAACCGATGCACTAAGTTTTTTTATTTCTTTAATATGGACCTATAACCGGTTTACAGTTTTCCCATATACAGACAATATTTGTATTGAAATATATAGAGATTTAGGGCGGAGCTTAGCTCTGTGATGTCACAGTCTTACTTATTTGAAAAATAAGTGAAATAATTATTTTCATATTGGAGATATTGAGTCAATATGGAGAATACAATTAGCTTTTTTGAATGAAATAGGGGCTTTTGATTGGATTGGAAAGTAGGGCAAACTGTAATCTCAAAGATGTTGGTTTCTTGGACTTTAACACCCATTCCAAAAGTATTTCGTTTTTAACGAGTGGGCAGTTTACCTAACCATCATTCCTGGGAAGAACCAGTACTAGAATCCTATCTGCTGTAAAAAACTGCAAACTTTCTCGCAAAAAGAGACATGGTCAGTGACAGGGCTTCAACCTATGACCCTCAATCAATGAGAGGTTACTGTGATTTCAAGTCAACAACTCTAACAACTCAATCATGGAGATGGTGTTAGTATTCTCTATTTATTTTTCACGTTTACTTAAAGTACAAACTGAATGGATGTCACATATTCAATATACTCTTTAAAATCTTCAGGAACTATTTTAATGTTCAAGAATTTTGGCCTCTTGGGCATCCTTTGGATCAACGAGTATGCACATTCTTACATACTGGTTAGATTATATTCATATTTTGCTACATGGTAGGTGAGCTTGCTCTTTAAACAAAATCATGACCTTTAATGGAGAAAACTGGACACTAAAAAACTTCAGAAAAAATATATGCTTATCACTGACGATCAACTGTAACATTTAGTGTTGATCTCTGTAAATCATGAAGTGTTTGCGGGAACTTTAAAAAAATTTTCACATTTTTTTAACGAGAACACTCATTCGCAAAATTCATTATTGCACTAACACAAAGTTCTTTGAAATGAACTATTTCCTACAACGTGGATATGCTTGCTGCCAATTCATGGTCTCGTGAGTTGACCCAGAGATAAAAAAATCACGAAATCGCTGTCTCACAAATACATTGTTTTACTTATGAAACATCCCCAGCTTCATATTAGATAGGGAAGACTATGCACTAAAATTGGTCACTAATATTCGGCTACACTACTTCAGTATTTCTTCATAAACTTGAAAGTGCTTATTTCAGGAGAAAACCAACAGTAGAAAAACCCTGAAAGTTTTAATCAATGCTTAGCAAATGAAGAATGGAAGTTATTTAGTTTTTTTTCCATAAAATTGTCACTGTTGGTCATAAACCTTATCAGTCAAGATGCCTTGGTTAATGGGCCACACACCGAAGTGTAATTTGTTGAAACCCTAAGTTACAGAACTGTGACAATATTTCTTCTAGAAGAAAACTAACCTTTTCTCTCATTTAATTCTTAGATGTCTATTTTAATTTTTAGAACTTTTTTATGAGCATTTTGTAATCAACTTTTTCATATTAACTCCTGAGATTTCACTTGCTCTTCACTATTTGGTGTACACTCTATGGAAGGTAAAAGAATGGTACTGCATGTACTTACAACTTATTCACACTACAATAATTGCCCTACTCAGTGAGAACTTGAATGAATGATAACAAAGACAAAAAAAGCGAAGCTTTGTTAACAGTTGTCCAGTGGCAACAATCTATTAAGATTATGGAATGACCTTCATGAAATGAGTTGTGACTGTTGGCTTAATTACCACACTTAAAAAGGTTAATCAGTAAAACCATGACAACGTAGTATCACACAAGCTTCTTTTGATGGTCCAGAGCTACAGATAAGGTTTTGGTGTAATTGGGTATTTACCCCATTACTTTTTCACCAATTGCTTTTTTTAGTTTTCTAATGAGTAACAAATTTTTGTTACCCCATTATATTTTGATCATTTGCTTTTTTTCCAGAAAGCATTTGCTTTTTTTAGAAAAACATTTGCGTATTGGGACAAACTTAAGTTTTGCTTGTTTACAAAATGAAGCCTGAAATACTAAATCTCTGCCGAGACTGGTTTACAACTTGATTAAAAAACGATATGGACGAAAAGGATTATCCCTGCCAATTCAACGTTCGCTATTTAGTTGAAAGGCAGTGCTCGCTGGAATAGTCTATAAATACGATTTCCTTTTATTTACTTTCGATACGCTGTGATTTTAAAAGCAAATGCGTAACCTTATTTTCCTTTGCTTTTCTGTACGCAAGGGTTGCTATTTTAATTGCTTTTTTGCCGATTTTGTTTGCGTATTTACGCAAATACGCAGCTTATCTGTAGCTCTGGATGGTCAGAATAAATCTGTAGGTTTTTTAGTATCACTGTATACCCAGAGTTCCCATGCATGAACACTGTCCATAGTACCTAGACTGGCATTCAGTCCTTACATTTACTATTTCTTACTCAATTAACTCCCTTTGCTGCCAAAAATGTACATGATCAAGCCCTGTCAGTAGATATGGACCAGAAAATATTCTGCTTGAATGATGAAAATATCCTATCATCTAGTCTGGTGGCGAGGCTACATAGTACCATATCATATTGTAAACTTGGAATGGTCACAGGCTAACTGTAAATAAATCTCCTTGGAGAGACAAACACTGTGCTCTTACCGGGGCTAACCCTCCTACACCAAGACTTCTCAATCTGCAACCAGAAGTGACCTTGACCAGCCTCTACAAACATGGGAGTCTGCAGCAGCATAGGAATTTCCGAAAGGTATAGAAAGCATGGATTCATTACATAGAGGTGGGGTTTGGTGGGCCCCACAAGGTCCATAGAAGTGTTCTGGCAGGTCATACAAACATTTACAGGATTCACTTGTGCATCTGTGTGTATGTACATAATCTTATCATGATCGCTACTAATGAAAATATACTTTTCACTTAGTTTCCTTCTGATATAAGTTCACTTTTTTTATTAATATCATCTAACTACATGTGTAAAGTGGAAGATACTGACCACCTACAAAAGTTAAATGAATATCCTTGCCAACATGAAATTGTATAGCTGGCACTGGTTGCTTAACAATATGTTATGTTTACAGCAAGCAGAATTAATTCACAAGATCAATGAATGATACTGACCAAATTAGAAATTGGACAATACTGACCAAACAGGAAATTGGACAAGTTCTGAACATTAACTCGTAGCTAAGTTCTGAACATTAACTCGTAGCTGTCATTTAGTATTGTATTAAACTGTCCAAAATAAACATGTAAATTAGATATATATGTATCTAATGAGCATCTAGAGTATTATTACCTTACATATCAGGGGCCAGTATAGGGCATCTGCCCCAACTAAAATTTCTTTAAAATCATCCAGTTTTCCCAAAAATGAGACTTAACCTGGTTTTTCGCTTCTTCTTTAGACAATTATCACGCTAAATTCCCCCAAAGTGAGGGCTAAAGGGGCCTTCCCAAAACTTGGAATAAATGCCCTGGCATCTGAAAATGACAGATCTTAGTCGCACAAATACAATAAAAATTAATAATGGGGCACTCTGTACAGTTAGACCCATTGTGCTCGGGCCCCTAGTGTCCAAACTTTTCCAGAAATCCTGGCAGTCCAGCACTCTCCAGCCTGAGGAGGGGGGGGGGTGGGGGGGGGGGGGGCCCCCTTTTTAAAAAAAGGTAGCAAGTCAGACCCAGCCAACTTTCTATCTCTCTTACTTGTATCTGCTAACCTGTCTCCTCCAGTTTAACAAAGCACTTTCTAGATCAAGTTCTAGAATGTACAGCTGGTTTCCCGGGAAAAAGGTCCATGGCAATCCCAAAGCTTATAGAGATATCCTACAGTCAATCAAATCAGGAAGCCAAGGAGACTTAACCTTCTTGACTTCTCTAAGGCTTTTGATATGGTCAACCATGAAAAACTCTGAAAGCTGCATTTTACGATAAGGGGCAAACTCTTAAATGGATCAAAGGTTTCTGATAACAGGTCACAGCCGTGGTGGTAAATGGCTCCACATCCGCCCTCCAGCCCTCGGTGTTCCCCAGGGCTCGGTCCTGGCCTCTTTTTTCTTATACATCAATGCCTCCGACATGTCATCCTCTAAAGTCCGCCTATTTGCTGTGAAGGCCTATCTGGTTCTCTGACTGTTGCTTCTCATTCTGCTTGCAACAGACTTACACCAACTTGAAAATGGGGAAAATGGGACAGCAATTTATCCAAAAAGCCAGGTTATCCAAATACAAAGCGAAAAGCAATCATTCCAAACAATACCTTCATGGCGCCGCATTGAAACAGTTCCTTTTGCAAAACCGCATTACAAACAACAGAACAAACAATGAAAAACATCATGTATAAGCAATGCATGCAGCAGATTTGCCATATCTTATGATATTTTAACATATCAGGAATGAATAAAAGTAGCACTGTCAAGAACTCAGGCGTGGGGGGGGGGGGGGGGGGGCCCTGGGCAGGCCTCTGATCAAAGAGGGGGGGGGTAGGTGGGTAAACTGATTGGCCGTTGAAGCACTGACATGTTGACTTCCTAATGGCTTGAACGGCGGGACCAGCCGGCTGTTTCAAACATCTTGGATGGGGGGGGGCTTTTTCTTTTCCAAAATATATCATCCCTCTTACTGCATCCCATCTGTTCAAAAGTCTAGACCCTGATTACTATAAATGTTCTTCCCAAGACGATAGTCCACTGAGTTTACCACCTTCTACTGCTCCGGTTTTTTTTTTTTTTTTTTTTTTTTTTTTTTTTTTTTTTTTTTTTTTTTTTTTTTTTTTTTTTTTTTTTTTTTTTTTTTTTTTTTTTTTTTTTTTTTTTTTTTTTTTTTTTTTTTTTTTTTTTTTTTTTTTTTTTTTTTTTTTTTTTTTTTTTTTTTTTTTTTTGGGGGGTTTTTTTTTTTTTTTGTTTTTTTTTTTTTTTTTTTTTTTTTTTTTTTTTTTTTTTTTTTTTTTTTTTTTTTTTTTTTTTTTTTTTTTTTTTTTTTTTTTTTTTTTTTTTTTTTTTTTTTTTTAAAAAAAAAAAAAAAAATTTTTTTTTTTTTTTTTTTTTTTTTTAAAATTTTTTTTTTGTATTTTTTTTTTTTTTTTTTTTTTTTTTATATATTAGGAATTTTAAACGCAATTTCGACGATTCAAGACACCTCTACCGAATACTGTCAGCAAAATGTCAGTAGAAGAAACGACTAAAGACTTTGGTGTCAGTCCTAGGAAACAGAAATCCGTCTAAATCAACTTACTACCTGGTTGGAAACCATTCCCCACCCACTTCCCTACCTATCCAATTACCGTTCACCTGTATTTAACTGGGTCAATTACTGTACACAGCAGGGATAAACTGAAGAACGGTTAATAAGATACGTACCTGGAAACTGTTCTTCGTTGTACTTCTTCGACTTTTTGAAGGCACTTTAAAATAAATGAAATATTCGTGGAATTTTATCAAAGTTTACATTTGTTGATTAGATCCACTCTGCTTGCGCTTCCTGGCCTCGTTCGCGTCAGGTAATCCACTGCGCAATCTCCATTTACTGCACGATTTACTATATTTAGGTACTTTCTTGATAGTTTATGTCTATTTTTAGTAACAGAGTACTTCCCCCAAATTCTTAATCACCAAGTGGGCGGTTTAACTGTCAGATACGTTGACACAGCTTTAAATGGAATTTAATACAAATGTACATGTTAAATGATGCAAAACACCTTTCTTTTTGTATTGGGATATGGTATTATTGTAGAGAAGTAGAGTGTGTCAAAATAAATAGACAATCATGTGACGCACAGTCATTGTGGTAAAAATGACTAAATTTCTGGGTTAAAATCGGAGTGCACTAAAAATCCGGACACAATCCAGGATGAAGTTAAAATTCTACCTGATGCACGGTGACTAACGGGTCATTTCTCAGTATTAAAAGATATCTCTATAAAATATTTACGGCCGACTTGTTACGATAGCAAGGTTCGGGCACTACACTGTACTGGTTCGAGTCCTACAACCGGACACTTTTTAAACATATTTTACCATAACTGTTGTAATTTTTGTATCTAGCAAACAAAATTTTAACAGTAGTTAGTTAGGTTATTCTCCCAAAAGAAGAACTAGTTTTTTTATCCATTATATTGTCGAGGCCTAGTGTTGGGGTCACTAAATTGCTTTATTTTATTGACCAACTGTACCATGTTTCCGGACAGCTAGTTTAAATAGATTTGTTTTATTGTGATGTTAACTTTTAAATTGTGTAAACTGTTTTCAATCATTCGACACATTAATGAAATATCATGATAAAAAGTTAAACTTGTGAATTTTATTTGCCGGGCCTCACAAAAATATTGTGCATGCACAGTCTATCACTTTCCACTTCCCCCACAGTGTAAACATGCTTCCAGTGACCGTCAAAATAAAAAGTGAGATTTCTGGTCAAATAGTTACACTAAACTGTTGTTGTTGCACTTTATTGATGGAAATCAAGTGTCAGTATGGTCAACAACATGTGATTGGGTATAGGATAGATCACGAGTAGCCGTTGTCTATGTAATTTGGAGACGACAAATTACATAGACAACGGCTACGAGTGATCTATCTGACTTAGACCACAGACAGTAGATTGTTTGTTTTTGAGTCTTCTACAATACAACACCAACTACCTCATTTATTCCGTTGTGGCTAACAAGCAACTAAAGCGTTTTTTCTGTTTACCTCAAATAGCACAATGAAATCGTGCAGCTCGGATTTTGAAGTAAACGGCGCGCACAGCTGCGAACACCTGTACCAGTGTTGACAATAGGCACGATTTATTCGTGCAAGATATATATAATTATGTTATTTCAAACTTGATATGACAGAGCGATGAGTTGTTTGGTCAAGGTAGGTGGCGATTTATAACAATATGAAATATTTTAAGTTTTATAGCTGGAAATACAGCAAAATGTAGCTGTATCTATCTAAGGAGTTAATGTAGTTGGCTGCCCGACTAGATGGCTTATGTTATAATGGGTTTTAACGTTTCCTGTAAAGAGGTGGCCATCTAATCACCTCTCTTGCGTGATATTAGTTCCGAATCTTTAGGATCAAGTCTCCGCAAGCCGCTGGCTGCATTCCTATATAAATTATACAGAGGTTGGAAATCACCATGATTAAACATCGTGGAATTCATGCCTGGACTTTGGATTGAACCAGCAATCCACGAATTGACATTCCAGTGGCTAAGTCACCCCTTCTCGGAAGTATGAATTGGTATATAATTATTTTCTAGGATATATCATATTTGCTTCCGGCCAAACCCCTTCAGTAGATAGTAGGCCCAGACCTATAAATCACAACTGCCAAAAGCCTATACCATTTTTATAAAGTTCTACTTTTTTCTAGTTTAAACCGTCTTTCATGTGCAAAACTGCACCTGAGTAATATAATCGAATTATGTTCTTCAACTGGGGTTATATTAATTTAATTAAAGCAACACGATGTCGCATATCATACAACACAAAATGCTATCCAAGAGGATAACTGCTTGTTTCGGGTGAACGATCCAAATACATTTCACTGAGCTGAGTGAGCACCAAAAGTGCTTTTAAAAAAATTACTCCGTAGAGGAGTTGCGCGGACACATATTTTACTAAATATCAAGAAGTCATCTAAGTACGCCAGATATATTCAAAGTCCCATAACTCATTAAAAAATCATTGAAGTGGAAAATCCTAACGACTTGCACAACAACACTTGTTACTTTATATTTCTTCTGACTAAAAAAGTAAAATACATTTGTGTAGGAGAAGTTGCGCGGACAAACTTTTGTGTCTGACTGTGCAACGGCATTAAAACCATTTGGTGGGGAGACATAATTAATACAACCCGACCGAAGTGGAGAAGGTTGTACACATTTTTAGCACTGTTCACTGAATATTTCACAGACAAACATTTATTTCATGTTCGATACAGTGTTTTAAAAATATTTCAGCTTCACGTCATCCTTTCACGAAACGAAACAGATAGGTACAACAAATAATTTTACTTCCAAAGAGCTCAGACAGAGCCTGACTGAAATCCGGGCACATGTGCATGGGGGCATGTTATAACTGACCATGTGACAGACGCAAGTCACGTAGCTGCATATACTTCCAGTGTGAAGCATTGCAGGGTAATTAAACTACATGTAGTTTATACTAATTAACTTACAGCTTATCGAATCACTCTCGAGTCCACTTCCTGGAAAACCAGTACTGGTGTCATTTGAGGAGGTACGGTCGTGACCCCAGTGGGGCTCGAACCCGTAACATCCGGGATGAGCAGCATACACCTTAACCTCTACACCACCGCTCTCCTTGGTAATTTAGTTAATGTGTTGATTTGGAATAACTCTATTTATATTAATTATGTCGGTATACATATACTCGTGACACGTTTGCTTGTAGTGACCCTGAACCAAATTTATGTATAATGTACTCTAAACCCCTTACAAGTTTTCCTTTCTTGGTCTGGCTTGTTCCGTGTAACACTTTACTTTCTGGCATGCTCCCTGTAACAGTTTACTTTCTGGCATGCTCCCTGTAAATTTTGCTTTCGGTCCCGACGTCAGAAAGACTGACTTTTTCAAAAAGCCCGTCTCGAAAAAGGTCTGCGGACATATACGTGTAAACACTAGTATAAACTTACAAATGACCATGTATTTGAAATAAATCAAAACAGGGAAACGTAAAGCGGTGTCTGATTCACTTTAAGTGAGGTTTTTGGAGTATGATCTAAATTTTGATACCCGTGTCTGCATTTTCACCTGGTAAGGTAAGTAGTATTACATGAATATTTCTGGCAAATAATTACACCGTTTCGGCTCTACTGTTAATATGCTTCAGTCGGTTTTTTATTTCAAGTTCGTAGGAGTTACTAAGACAAAACCTTTGACAAATCGTTAGTTTACACATATCACTGGACGATTTTTCCTGCTTGTAACTTGTGATTTTCTCCAACAATATGTGGTATTTGAATTCCCGTATGATATGGTTTGTTAGAAAAACATGCGTCCTTCATTTTCTATTATAGATACTTCGTAGGTATAGGAATATGGATTTTAAAGCGCGTCTTTCTGGCCGGATACTTTATATTATAATATAAGTTGAGGAATATTTTGTTAAAGGTAATAAAGAGTGATTGAACGGTCGTATATGTAGTCGATTAAGATTCTGGCTTTAGGACAGTTATACAACTATTTGTGAACCGTTTCATAGCAGAATTTGTTCAAAATTTACACGTAAAACAAACATAATATCCTGTGTTTGTTAATATTCGCAATCTGTTGCTCATTTACACAATACTTGGTAACGGTTTCCTTATCAACGGCAGCTCAATATCAGTTGTTTCGAAACGTTGAAAACCAATCATTTATCGTTTGAAAGAGTTAAAAGTAATCGATTAATGAGATTTCATTGTGACGAAATAAGGCGCCGTTAATGCACGTAGCCGAGTTCCACATGCTCCTTTCCAAAGATGTCTTCCCCCCCCCCCCACACACACACACACTTGAGACAAAAAAAAACTACAAATGTACACCATGTCCAACGACAAAGAAATGTTTCGACAACTTTACGCAAAGTAGAGTCTGAACCAATTTGAATGACGGTTTATATACGATAGAGCAATGGTCTGCGCCCTATTGAACTATGCAGAGGGATATGTTTGTTGGGTTCTACATCCACTTGTCGGAAGAGAAACCCCCAAAAGGTAAAACAGTGAGGACTGAGCGTACTTGCATACACACGCAGAGATAAATTTTCGATCATGTATGATCTTTCTGGTCTGTGCACGAAATGCACCTTGCTGAATAACTTATACGACAAACTAACCAATCACCTAATATAAAAATTTTATCTAAGAGCTCTCTTGTTGTCGTAGCACGTGTGGCAAGCATTTTTGTTTTCAGAACACGAAAGAGAAAGAAGTCACATGGACTCAGATCTGGCCAGTATGAAGAAGCTGCAATTTCTCGACTTGTTGGTCCCACAGAAACTGCTGGATATTATATAACTCTTGTATGCAGATGTATTAGATACCCTTTGAAACCAGTTCTCGGGCGAAGTAATGTTTTCTCACTAATTTCAATACCCCATCTATTATAAAACCTTTCAGTAACAGATTTTTCACATACACTGGGTATCTTTGGACTTGAAGAAAAACATGTATAGAAACCGTTTAGAACTTAAAATTTGTTTTGCTGTAATTTCTTTCTTGTCCTTTCCTTAGACACAGTTTATCATTTATACCCGTCTTTGAGGTTCACCTGTGAGAAGCTCTTTTAGTCTTTCTTCGTCAGCATTTCTGTATATTGCAACATTTCACCCGTTGGGACTTTGCTCTTTGGTCAGCACATATCTTTGATAAGTGTGTTTTGTCAGAATTTCGTGAACACTTCCCAATGAGATACCCACTGAGAAATTATTTAGCGCGGGTCTTCTGCTACTGTGGTAGCTACAGCAACAGTGACATAAAAGTTCACGAAAAATTCGTGCGCATGCCTGTTATAATTTCTACGGAAGCGCGTTAGTCTCAAAACTTGTTTAGTTCCACCAGTACCCTAGCGATTATCATCCCTTGTAAACTGTCGAAGTACGTCCGTCGGTGATGAAGACAAAAAGTAACCAGAGGGCAATGATGGCATTATATCGCTCACCCGAGTGATGTTGCGCATCATGAAAAATATTCTGATACATTTTCATGATGATTTAATGCAAAATGTGGTCTATCGTGTTCACAAGCTTTTTCTTTTATTTGCCATGGTGACCTAGTTATTGACCCCAGGCGAGCCGACCAAGATTCAAAACATCAAGTCAAACAGTATTTTCATGCAAACTGGGTATCAAATGTGGCTTCTAGAATGTAAACAAGGTTTTCGTTTGATTTGACCTTGTGACCTAGTTTTGGATTCCATGTGACACAGTTACAATCCTGGCCTAGATGATCATCGAAAAAATCACTCTTACCAATTTGCATGATGATCTGCGGTCACCTAGACTGTTAAGTTTTTCCTTTGATTTGCCACGGTGACCTAGTTTTGACCTGAGATTACCCATTTGTAAACTCGACCCATATTTCATCAATACACTTTTTCTAACAAAGGTACGCGAAGATCCAATCAAAAATGAAGCCTCTATTGCATACACAAGGTTTTTCTATGATTTGACCTAGTGGCCTGGTCTTTTTTATCCGATATGACCCATGTTTGAACTTGATTTCATCAAGACACTGATTCTGAAAAAAAATTCACGAATATCCCATGAAAAATGCAGCCTCTATTGCATACACAATGATTTTCTATTAGTTCACCCGGTGACCTAGTTTTTGATCCGAAATTATCCATTTTCTAACTCGACCTAGAATTAACGGAAATGCTCATTCTGACAAAGTTTCAAGAGGATCCAATAAACAAGAGACCTAAAAGGTCTGGTATCTCTCTACTGGACTGACTTGACTGTTCTGAGTAAGTTTTGTGAAAATATTTTAGAATGTTATCAACGAAAAGGTAACAGAGGTCACTGTGACCATGGCTCTAACCAACAAAACAGTAGGGATCATCTACTCAGTAAAACCAATCATCCTATGAAGTTTGAAGACTGTTGTTGATAATTAGATCTCAAGATATTGAATGGAAATGATTTTCAAAGTTCAGGTCACTGCGACCTTGACCTTTGACTAAAAATTGTAAGGATCATTGTGAAAATTGTGGCCTGTAGAGTGTTATTAAGGAAAAACATATAGAGGTCACTATGACTTTGACCTTTGACCTACTGACAACAAAAACAGTAGGGATCATCTACTCAGTAAGACCAAGCATCTTATGAAGTTTGAAGCTTGTGGGTGATAAAGATCTTAAGATACTGAGCGTATAATAATTTTCAGGTCATTGTGCCCTTGAACTTTGGCCCACTGACCCCAAAACTAATAAGTATCATCTACAGGTGGCACACAACCTTCTGAGCAAATCTGATAAAAGCTGAATGAAAATTTTGACCAGCAAATTGTTATCAAGGAAAAGCTAAGGTCACTGTTACCTTGACCCTTGACCCACTGACCCCAAAATACATGTTGCAGGGAACCTGAGCAAGTTTGATGAAAACTGAATGAAACTTGTGACCTGTAGTGTTACCAAGGAAAAGCTAACAGAGGTCACTGTGACCTTTGACCTACTGACCCCAAAAACAAGAGGGAACATATACAGGTTGCAGTGAACTTTATGAGCAAGTTTCATGGAATTCAACTGAAAATTGTGATCTGTAGAGTGTTATCAAGGAAAGTTTAAAGACAACGACAACAGACAAACCACCATAGTATAAGCTCTGCTGAATTTTGTCCAGTAGAGCTAAAATGCAGCTTATATTGCATACTCAAGGTTTTTCTATGAATTGACCTGGTGACCTAGCTTTTGTGCCGAGATGATCCATTTCCAAACTTGACCTAGATTTCATCAAGACATTCATTCGGACAAAGTTTCACAAATGCAGCCTCTACTGCATACACAAGGTTTTCCTATGATTTGACCCAGTTTTTGACCAAAGATGACCAATATTCAAACAAGACCTTGACTTCATCAAGATACTTTTTCTGACCAAACTTCATAAAGATTCAGTGAAAAATTCAGCCTTTATTGCATCTACAAGGATAAATATGAATGGACGACAGAAACTTTAACCAGTTGTTAAGTTAACCTTTGCTTAAATTTTGACTCAAAATACTACTTGCTGTGGGAAAAACTAGTGCGCTATTTTGATTCTACATTAAGACATTTAGATAGCGACTAATCTAAGTTGTACTAGATCAGCAATCAAGAATAGATAAATGAGTTTGTACCTTCATATATAAAAACAAGAAGGCCTAGATGGCCCTGTATTTTCACCTGGCTCCAGAGAGGATTTTTTATTTTATCCTATATAAGCCTCTGTAAAATCAAGTGACCCCAGGGACAATTTTGACCCGGGTGTCTTAATTTGAACAATCTTGGTGGAGGTTCACTAGGCAATGCTACATGCTCAATATCTTAGCTCTAAGTCTTGTGGTTTTAGACAAGATTTTTAAAGTTATCCCTAGTTAAAATACTAATTTATTTATTCTCGATTGCGAAACAAGTTCTTACAACTTATATTAATCGCTCTCCAGACTCATTCCAGATGGAATCAACCTCAAAGAGAGAGAGGCAATGTCGAAATATTTGTGCCTTGCCTAAGGACACTACCGACATGATGATGGTAGGGATCTAACTTGGGGGCCCTTCGATCCCAAGGCGAATGCGCTACCATTGTGCCACAAAGTTTTCCCTATATAAGCCTATGTAAAATCAAGTGACTCCCCAGGGGATCATAATTTGAACAATCTTGGTAGAGGTACACTAGACAATATTACATGCCAAGTGGGCCTTCTGGTTTTTGAAAAGAAGAGTTTTCCTTTCCGTTGCCGAGCTTCATGAAAGGCACATCCCTACAAAGTTTCATCAACATTAGCCCAGTGGTTTTAGAGACGGTACAACGAATGCCGGGTGGTGAGCAATCCTAATAAAATGAATTTGTTCTCATTTGCATATAGCATTAGGGTGTAAAGATTGGTTTTCAAAGGAGACACATACATCAAATTGATGTACAATAAGAACACATACAGACAAGTGTTTTGAAGATTACAGACCTTATTGAATTGCAATGTGAGATTTACTTGAATCTCATCGAACTATATTAATGTTCATATAATTGATAGATATGAATGTTGAGCTGTAGCTGCACAATCCAATGGAAGGTCATTAGTGATAATAACCCACGTACTAACAAGTAAATTGCACTTCATCTGTTTTTAACTATAGTCCAATTGGCTATAAGTAAATGCCAAAATATACCAGTTTCAATTGATCTTGCATAAATATGATGAAATTAAGGATTTTATGACTTAATTATGATGTATGCGATAAAACACAACCTTTGTGACTAAAATATGAAAATTTTGCTCTCTATTTAAGTTAAGCTTGATAAACATATAATGTTTGATTTAAGTGTTTTCTTTATGACTAAATCGTGACGTTGTAAAAGCGTGATTTTCATAACTAAAGCATGGTATGTTGTAAAGTGTGATCTTTATGACTAAAATATGAGAAGCCTACAATCATGTAATATATAACCATTATCACTTACGAACTTAACTTTGTGGCATTAAAGTCTTATCTTTCTAACGCATGTCAAACATATAACTCTAATGACTAAAGTATTCTTCATGTGATGTAAGATCACTTAATGATTAAAGTTTTATAGTTTGTTGTGATTGAAGTTTTAATCTTATAAGTTATACAAGGTAAGTGATAAACAAGAGACCCAAAAGGGCCTGTACTGCTCTGCTGGACTGTTGTGAGTAAATTTTGTGAAAATCTTTTGGTATGTTATCAAGGAAATGCTAATAGATGTCACTGTGACCTTGACCTACTGACCCAAACACAAAAGAGATCAACTACTCAGTAAGACCAATCATCCTATGAAGTTTGAAGACTGTTGTTGATAATTAGATCTCATAATATTGAGCAGAAATGATTTTCAAAGTTCAGTTCACTGTGACCTTGACCTTTGACTAACTGCCCCAAAAAACTATAAGGATCCTTGTGATAATTGTGACCTGCAGAGGGTTATTTAGGAAAAACTTTTCTCAAGAATTCTCTATGACTTTGACCTTTGACCCACTGACCTTGACAATAAGATCTCAACATATTGAGCTGAAATGATTTTCAAAGTTGAGCTCACTGGGACCCTGACCTTTGACTGACTCAACTAAAACTATCACTGAAAGTGATGAATACCCCCTGAACACCCCAATGACACAGTATTTTTAAAATTTATGTAATATTAATTTTGATGCTTTGATTATTGTACCTGCATAACTTAAGGCTTTTGTGAAGTATAATTAAATTTTGACCAGCGGGTTTGGAGATTAAAAGCGCACAACATTGTACTATCTCAAGCCCCTGTGACCTTTGATCTAGTGACCCAAAACATGGACCATGCACATCTAGGCATGGTGCTTATCACTTTTATGAAGTACATGTATCATTAAATTCTGATCAGGGCTTTGGAGATTTAGCATCCACAAGATTTTACCATCTCAAGCCCCTATGACCTTGACCTAGAGACCCTAAGCCTGGCCCATGCACAACTAGGCACTGTACTTATCACTTGTGTGAAAAATCATTAAACTCTCACCAGGGGTTTTGAAGATTTAGCGTCCACAAGATTTTACCATCTCAAGCCCCTATGACCTTGACCTAGAGACCCAAAGCCTGGACAATGCACAATTAGGCATTGTACTTATCACTTGTGTGAAGTATCGTTAAATTCTGAGCAGGGGTTTTGGAGATTTAGCGTCCACAAGATTTTACCATCATGAGCCCCTGTGACATTGACCTTTGACCTAGAGACTCGAAACCTGGACCATGCACAACTAGGCATTGTACTTATCACTTTTGTGAAGTATCATTAAATTCTGATCAGGGTTTTGCAGATTTAGTGTCCACAAGATTCTATCTACAGACAGATGGACGAACGGACAAGCTGAATCCAGTATACACGCCCCAAACACTTTGTGTTTGGGGGTTATAAAAAACAGTAGGTATCATCTCCAGATTGCATGCAACCTTCTGAGCAAATTTGACGAAAATCAAATGAAAATAGTGTTAATAAGGAAAAGCAAACAGAGGTCAATGTGATATTGACCTTTTTCACAGACCAAAAAAAACATTAGGAATAATAAGCCCGGATAGTCTAACTCAGTAAGACCAAGCATCCTATGAAGTTTGAAAACTGTTGGTGATATAGATCTCAAAATATTGAGCTGAAAAGATTTTCAATGTTGTCACTGTGACCTTGACCCACTGTCCACAAAAAACTAAGAGATCATCTACAGGTTGCAGGCAACCTTTTGAGCAAGTCTGATGAAACTGTAGTGTTATTAAGGAAAAGCTAGAGGTTGCTGTGACCTTGACTTTTGACCCACTGACCCCAAATAAGGATCATCAACATGTTGTAGGCAACCTTTTGAGCAAGTTCCATGAAAGTTGAATGGAAATTGTGACCTGTAGTGTTATCAAGGAAAAGCTACAGAGGTCGCTGTGACCTTGACTTTTGACCCACTGACCCCAAATAAGGATCATCAACATGTTGTAGGCAACCTTTTGAGCAAGTTCCATGAAAGTTGAATGGAAATTGTGACCTGTAGTGTTATCAAGGAAAAGCTTACAGAAGTCACTGTGACCTTTGACCCTATAACCAATAGCGATCATTATGTCATTGGTTTAATATGGCATTTATTTATAGGTTTCATGAATGTAAAAGGGAAATTGTGACCTGTAGTGTTATCAAGGAAAACCATCATGGCATAAACACTGCTGGACTTTGTCTGGTAGAGCTAACAAGAGGGCCATGATGGCCCTTTATCGCTCACCCGAGTACAACTGCTTTTAACAAAGTTGCTAGAAATCATCAAAACAACCTTTCTGACAAATTTCTAGGATATTTGGACTGAAAATGTTACCTCTAAGAGTGTTAACAAGGTTTTTCCATATTTGGGCTGTGTGACCTAGTTTTTGACCCCAGATGACCCATATTCGAACTTGAGCTAGAAATCATAGAAACAACCTTTCTGACAAATTGCCAGGATATTTGGACTGAAACAGTAGCCTCTAGAGCCTTAACAAGATTTTTCTATTTTTGGGTCATGTGACCTAGTTTTTCATCCGAGATGACCCATATTCGAACTCGTCCAAGTAATTACTGGGACAAACATCCTGACCAAGTTTCGTGACAATTGAGGAAAAAATGTGACCACTAGTGTTAACGAACTAAGTGTGGATGGACGATGGACGACGGACATTCATCGATCCGAATAACTCACCTTGAGCCAGCTTAGGTGAGCTAAAAATTACTTGTTGCAACAGTAAGTAACTTTTGTAGTAGGTTAACAGCCTTGCATTATCAGAACAGCATATTTCAGATGAAACTGGAATAGTTATTTTCCAAATATCTGTATATTTACCCCAGATCGTCCACATTCAGAAGGAATCCACTGTGCATGCTAAACGAACAACTCCTGTGTCCGCATACTTTGAAGTATATTACCTTCGATTTGGTTATAAAAATGTTATGCGTCTCCCGTTCGATGAAATATTGATGAATAATGGTAAGCCATTTGCTGTTTGTTGCAAAATGTTATCAAAAGATAGCAAGACACAGTAACAATCTGTTTGATGATTTATTTACACAATATTGCACATGCGTTATCAAGCAATAAGAAAGATAAGATAAAACTGAAGTGTTTTATCCAAAAACAAACAAGTGCTAATGCGAAATGATAATTTTAACCACCCAAAAAAGTTCCCCGGATCAGTATCGATTAAATGATAGATTTAACTGTAATGTAAGAATATAGGAAACTGTTTTCTTCTGAATTCAGGTGGTTAACGAATGTCTCCCCGCTCCCACCCTTCTAATGGCTTCTGACAATCTTACCTTAACATTAACAAGAGCTGTCTGTAAGACAGTGTGCTTGACTATTCTCAGTGCTTGTCAGTAAAACAAAACTTTTAAGCCATAAATGCCAAGTAAAACAATTAGGAAAACATTGTATATCCTGGTGTAGATGTTGAAAATAAAGAAGCATTGTAAGTTTCAAGTAGTATCCAAGATATTGGACAAATTTACAAAAAAAAAAAAAAAAACTTAAAAGGGGCATAAAAATAACTTCCTCTGGTGTAGATGGAAGAAATATATTCTAAGTTTCAAGTCAGTATTTTTGACTATATGATTCTATACTTCTTAATTTTAACATTTTAACCAAATATTCTAAGTTAAGGGGCATAAACCTGTCAAAAAACAAAACAGAGTTATTTGGATTGTTTCCGCAAGTGTAGATGTTGATGGTAAATTTATATTTTGAGTTTCAAGTCAATGCCTTCAATAGTATTCAAGACAGTAGACTTTATAAAAAAAACAGTAACCAACGGTGACAGCAAGGCGAGTACAATAGCTCTACATATTCTTAGTCATTTTGAGACTGCTTGTTCTGAATGTATCTAATCTAGCTAGTGATAAATAGCCTACAAGGAACTCACAGTATTCTAGATTTTCTGAAAATAGGCTAAATTTATATATGTTTTTCCTCTCACTTGCCAAAAACGAAGATAAACTTTAAAACAAAATAATTCTTTATAGACAATTTTTTTGCTACAGATAAAATAATTGAAACGTAAGGAATGAGAAAGGAATCAACATGTTAGTGTTTAATAACCATTCCAGGTAATTTGTATATTCCAGTAAATGTGTAAATTCAGAATTAGCCTAATTTTTGCTTTAACCTCTACTAGTCTACCATAATTTTGGCTAATTAAACTGCTTCCTCAAAAGTTTAGGAGGTATTATGTTCAAGAAGTGAACAATTACTGAATTAGTTAGCAGGTTCTATTTCAAAATTATAAACTCACAGGTAAGTAGTAGAAGAGTGCAATTTAAATTTACGAAGAAATTATCACTATGGCAACACTCAGTACATAACCCTAATTGGAGACAAAGTGGTTCACAAATTATCTCCCATGTCAAATAAGGTCAAAGGTAGACCAAATGTGCAATTTTGTTTTATCAGTTGGAATCCTTTGACTTCTGGTTCTCATAAAGATATTCCCATTATTTAATAAGTGTAATTTCTTACTACACAAGGATAAAATTATTTGTGAAAAACAAGCTGGTATAACTCCCCCAAACCACCCCAGCAAACACAAACTGACTCCCTCCTCAAGTGACGTTATCCTTTGACCCACTCACCTCAAACTCAGGTAATTCAGAGTTTATCACCTGTTAGCCTACTACGTTTTATGATCCTTCGACAAGAATAACAGTCCTTCAGTTGTTTTTCAGAAACTGTTTTATTTCATTAAGTGACTGTGACATTGACCTTTGACCAACTGACCCCAAAATCAATAGGGGTTTTCCACTGATCATAACCAAGAAGCCTACCCCAAGTTATATCACCCTAGTATCAAATGTTCTCCACTTATTGTTAGAAAACTATTTTATAAGTTAAAGGTTCATGTGACCTTGACCTTTAACCAACTGAACCGAAATGTACTGCTCCTGGTCAATAAGCCTACCATGTTATATCATCTTAGAACCAAATTTTTTTTTATTAATGACTAGAAACCATTTTTTTCATTAAATGTCTATGTGACCATGACCTTTGTCCAACTGATCCAAAAATCAGTAGCAGTCTTTCACAGTTCATGGCCAATACACCATCCTATGTCAGACCATTCTTCAGTTATTGATCCAAACAATTTGTTCATCAAAGGTCACTGTGACCATGATGACCTTTGACCGACTGACCTCATAATCAACAGGGCTCTTTTTCTGGTCATGACCAATAAGCCTACCAAATTATAGGATTCCAACACCAACCGTTCTTCAGTTATTGAGGGTGGGTGGGGGAAGATACAATCATTGTTCACATAATTCAAAAATAACAAGATTTACATAGTACTTGCTGCAACAATAACAAGATACAAAATATATAAATTATCAGGCCTATTTCAAACAACAGAATAAGAACTACATTAAAAGACCATATCAGATTATTACAAGACAAGCATCTTAACCTTTATGTCACTTAAGTTCTAGTATGAAACTATCAATAATTCTGTTTGGAGAGTACCATTAACTGTCCAAGGGTTTTCACTAAAACTTCATTGACTAAATAGCAAACAGTGCAGATCATGATCAGACTGCATAATGATCATGATCTGCACTTGTCCCGAATGTAGAATCCATTGCCACAAGCCGGGGAAAACTTTCATTTTCTAGTCATTTTGGTCTCACTTGTAATAACAATGGTCCATTAATTGTCTAGGAATTATAGAGCTAACAGTAAAGATAAACCAGTAACAGCTATGCAATAAATATTTATGCCCCCATTTCACTCCACCACCATTTTCTTTTCCAAAGTAAAACTAAGAGCACGGGGTTTAAGCACAAGATTCAGAATCGGCATCATCATCTCTCACAAGATGTCTGAATATCAAGTCCTTTGTGGGGTTGTCTGCTTAGACGGCTTCTTCAGATAATGGTAGTTGGGAAGGATTTTAGTCAGGAAATCTATCTGCAATGTTTGTGCCTGAAAAATATGAAAATACACTTGTAAACAGTTGACTCTGTTAAAATGATATCAAGCAACACATTCTAAATCAACTAGGCTATAAAATTAATACAATGTAGTCTCAATTCAATGTTCAGACTATAGTGCACAAAGGGTATTAAAGAACTGCCATATTGATGTAATGGTTAATGTTAGGGAAAAATAAGCGTCCTTTTTCCTATTTTTTATTGTTTACAGTTCCTGCTGACCCTAGGATTTCTCTTCAGGTGAAACTGTCCAGACTCCTGACAGGTGCAAGTTAACGAGACATATACCTGACAGGTGCAGGTTGAAGAGACAAGATACCGGACAGGTGCAGGTTGAAGAGACAAGATACCGGACAGGTGCAGGTTGAAGAGACAGATACCGGACAGGTGCAGGTTGAAGAGACAGATACCTGACAGGTGCAAGTTAACGAGACAGATACCTGACAGGTGCAGGTTGAAGAGACAGATACCTGACAGGTGCAGGTTAACGAGACATATACCTGACAGGTGCAAGTTAACGAGACAGATACCTGACAGGTGCAGGTTGAAGAGACAGATACCTGACAGGTGCAGGTTGAAGAGACAGATACCGGACAGGTGCAGGTTGAAGAGACAGATACTGGACAGGTGCAGGTTGAAGAGACAGATACAGGACAGGTGCAGGTTGAAGAGACAGACACCTGACAGGTGCAGGATGAAGAGACAGATACCCAACAGGTGCAGGTTGGAGAGACAGATACCGGACAGATGCAGGTTGAAGAGACAGACACCCAACAGGAGCAGGATGAAGAGACAGATACCCAACAGGTGCAGGTTGGAGAGACAGATACCGGACAGATGCAGGTTGAAGAGACAGACACCCGACAGGTGCAGGATGAAGAGACAGATACAGGACAGGTGCAGGTTGAAGAGACAGACACCTGACAGGTGCAGGATGAAGAGACAGATACCCAACAGGTGCAGGTTGGAGAGACAGATACTGGACAGATGCAGGTTGAAGAGACAGATACCTGACAGGTTCAGGTTGAAGAGACAGATACCGGACAGGTGCAGGATGAAGAGACAGATACCCGACAGGTGCAGGATGAAGAGACAGATACCTGACAGGTGCATTTTGAAGAGACAGACACCCAACAGGTGCAGGATGAAGAGACAGATACCTGACAGGTGCATTTTGAAGAGACAGATACCTGACAGGTGCAGGTTGAAGAGACAGATACCCGACAGGTGCAGGTTGAAGAGACAGGTTCAGGTTGAAGAGACAGACACCCAACAGGTGCAGGTTGAAGAGACAGATACCCAACAAGTGCATTTTGAAGTGACTGATACCGGACACGTGCAGGTTGAAGAGACAGATCAGATACCCGACAGGTGCAGGTTGAAGAGACAGGTTCAGGTTGAAGAGACAGACACCCAACAGGAGCAGGATGAAGAGACAGATACCCAACAGGTGCAGGTTGGAGAGACAGATACTGGACAGATGCAGGTTGAAGAGACAGATACCTGACAGGTTCAGGTTGAAGAGACAGATACCGGACAGGTGCAGGATGAAGAGACAGATACCCGATAGGTGCAGGATGAAGAGACAGACACCCGACAGGTGCAGGTTGAAGAGACAGATACCTGACAGGTTCAGGTTGAAGAGACAGATACCGGACAGGTGCAGGATGAAGAGACAGATACCCGATAGGTGCAGGATGAAGAGACAGACACCCGACAGGTGCAGGTTGAAGAGACAGATACCCAACAGGTGCATTTTGAAGTGACTGATACCTGACAGGTGCAGGTTGAAGAGACAGATACCTGACAGGTGCATTCTGAAGAGACAAATACCAGACAGGTGCAGGTTGAAGAGACAGATACCGGACAGGTGCAGGATGAAGAGACAGATACCCGATAGGTGCAGGATGAAGAGACAGACACCCGACAGGTGCAGGTTGAAGAGACAGATACCCAACAGGTGCATTTTGAAGTGACTGATACTGGACAGGTGCAGATGAAGAGACAGATACCCGATAGGTGCAAGATGAAGAGACAGACACCCGACAGGTGCAGGTTGAAGAGACAGATACCCAACAGGTGCATTTTGAAGTGACTGATACCGGACAGGTGCAGACGAAGAGACAGATACCCGATAGGTGCAGGACGAAGAGACAGATACCTGACAGGTGCAGGTTGAAGAGACAGATACCTGACAGGTGCATTTTGAAGTGACTGATACCTGACAGGTGCAGGATGAAGAGACAGTTACCCGATAGGTGCAGGATGAAGGGACAGACACCCGACAGGTGCAGGATGAAGAGACAGATACCTGACAGGTGCATTTTGAAGAGACAGACACCCAACAGGTGCAGGATGAAGAGACAGATACCTGACAGGTGCATTTTGTAGAGACAGATACCTGACAGGTGCAGGTTGAAGAGACAGATACCCGACAGGTGCAGGTTGAAGAGACAGGTTCAGGTTGAAGAGACAGACACCCAACAGGTGCAGGTTGAAGAGACAGATACCCAACAAGTGCATTTTGAAGTGACTGATACCGGACACGTGCAGGTTGAAGAGACAGATCAGATACCCGACAGGTGCAGGTTGAAGAGACAGGTTCAGGTTGAAGAGACAGACACCCAACAGGTGCAGGTTGAAGAGACAGATACCCAACAGGTGCATTTTGAAGTGACTGATACCGGACAGGTGCAGGATGAAGAGACAGATACCCGACAGGTGCAGGTTGAAGAGACAGACACCCAACAGGTGAAGAGACAGATACCTGACAGGTGCATTTTGAAGACAGACACCTGACAGGTGCAGGATGAAGAGACAGATACCTGACAGGTGCATTTTGAAGAGACAGACACCTGACAGGTGCAGGTTGAAGAGACAGATACCTGACAGGTGCATTTTGAAGAGACAGATACCTGACAGGTGCATTTTGAAGAGACAGACACCCAACAGGTGCAGGATGAAGAGACAGATACCTGACAGGTGCATTTTGAAGAGACAGATACCTGACAGGTGCAGGATGAAGAGACAGATACCTGACAGGTGCATTTTGAAGAGACAGACACCTGACAGGTGCAGGATGAAGAGACAGATACCTGACAGGTGCATTTTGAAGAGACAGACACCTGACAGGTGCAGGATGAAGAGACAGATACCTGACAGGTGCATTTTGAAGAGACAGACACCCAACAGGTGCAGGATGAAGAGACAGATACCTGACAGGTGCATTTTGAAGAGACAGACACCCAACAGGTGCAGGATGAAGAGACAGATACCTGACAGGTGCATTTTGAAGAGACAGACACCCAACAGGTGCAGGTGAAGAGACAGATACCTGACAGGTGCATTTTGAAGAGACAGACACCCAACAGGTGCAGGATGAAGAGACAGATACCTGACAGGTGCATTTTGAAGAGACAGACACCCAACAGGTGCAGGATGAAGAGACAGATACCTGACAGGTGCATTTTGAAGAGACAGACACCTGACAGGTGCAGGATGAAGAGACAGATACCTGACAGGTGCATTTTGAAGAGACAGACACCTGACAGGTGCATTTTGAAGAGACAGACACCTGACAGGTGCAGGATGAAGAGACAGATACCTGACAGGTGCATTTTGAAGAGACAGACACCTGACAGGTGCAGGATGAAGAGACAGATACCTGACAGGTGCATTTTGAAGAGACAGACACCCAACAGGTGCAGGATGAAGAGACAGATACCTGACAGGTGCATTTTGAAGAGACAGACACCCAACAGGTGCAGGATGAAGAGACAGATACCTGACAGGTGCATTTTGAAGAGGCAGACACCTGACAGGTGCAGGATGAAGAGACAGATACCTGACAGGTGCATTTTGAAGAGACAGACACCTGACAGGTGCATTTTGAAGAGACAGACACCTGACAGGTGCAGGATGAAGAGACAGATACCTGACAGGTGCATTTTGAAGAGACAGACACCTGACAGGTGCAGGATGAAGAGACAGATACCTGACAGGTGCATTTTGAAGAGACAGACACCTGACAGGTGCAGGATGAAGAGACAGATACCTGACAGGTGCAGGTTGAAGAGACAGATACCCGACAGGTGCAGGTTGAAGAGACAGGTTCAGGTTGAAGAGACAGACACCTGACAGGTGCAGGATGAAGAGACAGATACCTGACAGGTGCATTTTGAAGAGACAGACACCTGACAGGTGCATTTTGAAGAGACAGACACCTGACAGGTGCAGGATGAAGAGACAGATACCTGACAGGTGCATTTTGAAGAGACAGATACCTGACAGGTGCAGGTTGAAGAGACAGATACGTGACAGGTGCATTTTGAAGAGACAGATACCTGACAGGTGCAGGTTGAAGAGACAGACACCTGACAGGTGCAGGTTGAAGAGACAGATACCCGACAGGTGCAGGTTGAAGAGACAGGTTCAGGTTGAAGAGACAGACACCTGACAGGTGCAGGATGAAGAGACAGATACCTGACAGGTGCAGGTTGAAGAGACAGATACCTGACAGGTGCAGGATGAAGAGACAGATACCTGACAGGTGCATTTTGAAGAGACAGATACCTGACAGGTGCAGGTTGAAGAGACAGATACCTGACAGGTGCATTTTGAAGAGACAGATACCTGACAGGTGCAGGTTGAAGAGACAGATACGTGACATGTGCATTTTGAAGAGACAGATACCTGACAGGTGCAGGTTGAAGAGACAGACACCTGACAGGTGCAGGTTGAAGAGACAGATACCCGACAGGTGCAGGTTGACGAGACAGACACCTGACAGGTGCAGGTTGACGAGACAGATACCGGACAGATGCAGGTTGAAGAGACAGATACCCGACAGGTGCAGGTTAAAGAGACAGATACTGGACAGATGCAGGTTGAAGAGACAGATACCGGACAGATGCAGGTCGAAGAGACAGATACCGGACAAGTGCAGGTTGAAGAGACAGATACCGGACAGGTGCAGGTTGAAGAGACAGACATTTGACAGGTGCATTTTAAAGAGACAGTGCAAGTTGAAGAGACAGATACTTGACATGTGCAGGTTGATTAGACAGATACCTGACAGGTGCAGGTTGAAGAGACAGATCTGATTCAAATACAAGGGAATCCAGGTACCAGACCCTAGCTCTTTAGGAACAGATTCCTTGGTTCAATTACTTACCTGGTTTATAGAACCGATTAAATGTGAGACTACCTCTGGGTTTCTAACCAGTTCATCTCTAGATGGATGAGAAACACTGAAAAGAGTTTCCGAAAATTCCAGTGACATGGCTGGGAAAAATAAGTGTATGGTTCCAATAATATTGAATGATTACTGGTATTGTTTGGGGGGTGGGAAGGGCAGGGGTGGGTACCTTACTATTTTCAGTATATCAGTAAGCATGGGTTATAGATCATCTATCATGAATTTATTGAACTTATTCGAAACAATAGAAAAGAACGATAGAAATAAGTTATTTCAATTTTGTTAAACACAGAAAAATATACTTATACATGTAGTGTATTGTTGAAACTCTTATTAAGTAGATGAAATACGATGACGCCACAATGTTTAAAACTAATCCAATTATTATTTTACTTATACAATTTATGAAATTAGCAACATGCCGATCTTGCTGTTGACTGGCTGGAGGGAGATCTATAAATTATAAATCAGTACAAATGTACTCCCATATGTGGGTGTGCATGGAATATGAGGATATAACTACATGTTTTGCATTAAGGGATGGAGAACAAAACTTTCCTCACCTGTGTTTCAGTTGTTACTAATGAATCCATAAACTTGATAAAATGATAAATAAGCATTATTTTCCACACTTTCCGCCAGATCTAGCAACCATGCATGTTATAATAATGTATCATTAAGCTTCAAAGACGTGCAATTATTTTTGTATCTGCTTCTTACTTTTTGTTAATTTTACTGTTTTGGGGGATTAGTTTTTCTAAGTTTGCTGTAAACACTAGATACAACACAGAACTCTGGATATAAAAACACTTTTTACCAAGACAATGTTAGATGTTTTTTTGCAGTGAAAATTACTTTTACATCAGTCATATTTTTGCAATTTAACTGCTAACAGAAATTATTTCATGCTATCAAATGAATAAAATTTAGATTTTTTTAACATCTACATAAAAAGGGATAATTCTAAAACCAAAAGAATGCAACACACAAATAAATGATTGAAAGCATTCCTTTATCCCTATAAAGCAGGCCTGCGGTATTAAGAACAGGAGTGCCAAACTATCACATCATGAACTCTTTCATTTTTGTGGTGAATCACACCTTAAAGTCCCATTAGCATTTTAGATACTCCTAAATAAGTAAGAATTCACAGACAAAACAATGATACAACTGTCTACTATTCAGTTTAAATAATGTTGATGTTTACAATTCTTTCACATTTTTCTCCCATATTCATGAAAAAATGTTATCAGACAGTGTTGCTTATTTTTTGCAGTATTATCGTAGGAAAGTACAGCGCTTGTTTACAGCATGTGTTTTCTTATCTAAAAGCGAAGTTAGGAATGTTTTTCAAAGAAACAACGGTCAATTTCGCTGCTAAAATACCTTTTTTGGTATATGAGCTACAAATAATTTTAAAACCAAAATGATATAGGAACTTTAAATGCAATGCTAATCAAATCACTGGATCTAACAAGATACATCTTGAATAGTGGAACTTTGGGAAATCTACATTTACAGGGGCAATATGACAGAAATAGAGACAGTCCGCTCATCTTTATAATGACAAATTTAACAAGATGGAGAAAAGACAGGGTTTATTTGGTGAAATTTTAGTATTATAATGCAATGGTTATTATAAATCCGAAGTGCCTCATGCACTCTGACTTGGCCTCATGCACTCTGACTTGGCCTCATACACTCTGACTTGGCCTCATGCACTCTGACTTGGCCCTTGATAATGATTAAATTATCATGACTATGTTCAGTTATGAACAGAGAGTGGACAGACAAATCAATTAAATGTTCAAAGACCATAATTATAAATTGCAAATGGTAATCTGCTTGTTTAGACAGCTTAGCCTCGGTAAGATGCTCATTAACTATGCCAATAGTTACAAAATCTAAGGTGCAAAAGTATTGCTTACCAAAGTTATTCATAGTTATTGCATAAAATCATACAGACATACCCTTTGCCCATGCATGAATGGACAAAGCCACCTTGGTATCTTTGCGCAATGAGTAAGAAAAGGACAGTAACAGTAATTGTTGCCCATCTGCACAACAACCAAACTTACTGGGGGTCGTTCTTTCTGGACCCTTCGATCACAGTTGGCCCCATATATAACACTGTTTTCTTCAATGTCCTCATTGCTGGTAACTGAGCAAGCAGCTCCGATAATACATCCAGATGTAAGAACCACATGTCTCCCTACATTTGCTGAAATGTAAAACACATCCTGTGTTTAAAAGCATAATTAACCACATGATGCCCTACATTTGCTGAAAAGTCAAACCTCTATTACAAATGTTTCTGTGGCAAAAAGTCTATCACAACAATGCTTTTTTTAAAATTTCTTGCCCTATATTTTCACTGAATTCACCTCTTCCTTTTCTTGGGGTGTAATGTTCATTTCAGAATAATTTAAATTAGTGGTATGCAAAGGCAGGCAATTAACCTTAACATCATTTGTGGGATGTACCAGTACCAGACTCAAATTCTTCATTACAAACTTTTTCCCCCAAAAAATAGCATCTGGTTGGCAACAAGGATTGGTAAATGTGTAACAAAAGCAAAATCTGAATGGAGCAAAACTAAAACTGGTCTACGGATCTCTTTCTACATGCAATTCTGAAGTATTTACTACATGTACAAACCTCTTGCCTCAACGACATTGTGGTCACCAATTTTAACTGCCTCTATATCTGAACAGTGTTAAAGAAATACATGGAGTTAAATCCTTACTGGCTTAAAATGTGTAAATTAGAATTTCTTATCTTTCACTTTGCACTTTAACATTAATTGCTCAACTGCCTGCACACTGTACAGAAACTGAATTCCAACATACATCACCTTTTCTATGAGCAACACATGCATTGAAAGGAAGTTAAAGTCTTAACACAATACACAACTTTTCTTATAAATATAAACTCCTTTTTAAAATGCAGGGATTTAATGAAACTCATTTCAATTAATTTAGTATGAAAGTTATACAAGCTTTAACCTAATTAACACAAAAGTCTATTTTTTCCAGAAAAACTACTGTAGTCATTTAGGGATTGGCTTTAATAGCAGTGTAGCAGCCAACTGCCTCACATAAACAGTCCAGCTGGTAGCTGGACTTGAACCCATGACCGCCATTCAGTGTCAGATTTAGGGTTTACAAGTTAGCGACCTTAACCACCCCACCATATAGACAGGTGTCATGTACCAATACTGTCTTTTATACAATACAATAAATGATGACAATATTAACAGACTGCATTGTCACTGCAACATCTACAGACAGCCGTTTATTACTTCGTAAAGGATACATGAGCCAACTTCAAACACGTTATTGTTTCCTATAATCATCACAGCTTGCGTGCCACCTGGTGTAGCATTCTCTGCAGGTCTGAAATAAATAGAGAAACAGTTCTAGTATTGATGTTTCAACGATGATATTTCACACAGTGAATGGGTATCATTGTATCAAGTTAAGGGGGAGTGAGGGGATGGCCAGGAGGAGTACTGAGTATATTTTATATTACATTGCCTGATAAACATATTATCTAATAGTATGTCTAACTTGCATAAATTTGCATATTTACTCAATTTTAGATTTGTCATCGCTCTTTTATATTTGCATCAAATTTCAAAAATTCTTTTAACAGTGTGTTTTGTGTACACAAGCACCTTAATTTCTGGCCCAGTTATATTTTGACTTGCGTTACCCTTTAAGCTTAGTCCTTATAGTGTTTCAGAAAGGAAAGCTGAGCTATCACTATAAGGGATTAAAACAAGACCTGTCTCATGACAGCATGCTTGATTATTCCAGGACTTGTCATCAAAATTAGTTTTTTGTCTAAGAATAGGTATATTGTGTTATTGTGTTAAGTGAAAGTTACAAAACTAGATAGGTGTTCAGTAGAACACTTGTGTCGCCCTCTTATGCTTTTTCAGAATAACCAATAATTTTGTACAAAAATGGGCATTACTCTGTCAAATATGACCTTGACCTACAAAATTTGGCGGCATCACGACCCTTTTGACATAAGCAATACAATCTGAAAGTTTGATAAAGAAATCTTCAGAAATGGCAAAGTTATAGCCAAAATCTAAGCACAAAGAGGGGCATAACTCTGTCAAAAATGACCTTGACCTACAAAATTTGGGGGCATAATGACCCTTTTGTCATAAGCAATACAATTCATAATGACCCTTTTGTCATAAGCAATACAATTGTTAAGTTTGATGAAGAACTCTTCAGAAATGGCAAAATTATAGCCAATGTGAGGTGTTTGTGACGGACGGACCTTTGGACAAAGGGCAACACAAAAATGAAATTGTTTTCAGGTGGTGTTAGGGTGGGAAATAAATATATTGTGTAAGTGTGTCAAACTTATCAAAAAATAATTTTCCAGAACATTTTTTTTTGGGGTGAGTGGGGTAATGGATCGGACAAACTGAATTACAGACAAAAAATCTAAGTAGTCTTCAATAAAACATTATGCTTCACATAAAATAGTTTAAGACCCCCAATCCCACTCCCCAATATCATGTGTATTAATGAGCAGCAAAGGAAATCATGATCAGGGCTTTTCATCCTTATATAACAGAGGCTGATATTCGGCCACTTCCCAATCCAAAAATATAGTATTTTTTCCAAACTGTGGCAGAGCAACTTACCAAAATGCAAGGTAAGTTTTCCCCAAAATTTGTTTACATTTTAGTATTTCCGGAGGAAGCATTTGTCTGGTATCTATGTTTCGTCGCATTCTAACATAACAGCGCACAGTACCTTGTGTTATGTATTACAAGACTACAAAATGTAATCTGTTATGTTCTGGGCCTGAATTTTAGTCTGTGTCTCAGGGGAGGTAAATTTATTTCGACTTCCAGTTGACTTTGACAATGTCGCATAACAAAATATATTACTGTAAATCTTTTCCCAAAATGGACTTTTATCACGCATAAATTTCCCAATTGAAAGGCCAAGGCCTCTTCCCAATTTCCTGATGAAAAGCCCTGATGATGCTATGCCAACAAACTTTGTCAGCTATGTGTGAACCACAGAGACTTTCCTACTACATGTTCTATTTGAAAAGATGCCTCATTTTTTCTTAAAGTTAATAACTTACTTGTTTATTATACATGAGAGTTCTTCAATAATGTTATTCTCTCCGATGATAATTGGCCCAGCTTCTGCTATAATCTTTGCCTTCGGATGAATCACAGTTCTTGTACCTGAAGTTATAATTAAAATCAAGTTAAATGCCATAATACATTTAATATTTATCATCTAATGTACATAATGTATAGCAAACTGATTCACATGAGCGCATAAGCAATATTTCCTATGTATTCTTCTCAATGCATACTTGGGCTTCCAAACTAAATTTTCAATGCACGAGCACCGTTCCAAACCCATAAAGTAAGACATGACTGCCAAGCAATGCAAAGAGAGAACACTATCTGATAACTGTATATCTAGCAGTGAATGTGAAACTAGTGTAAGTTCTTAATTCATATGTGCTTGCACTAATTTCTTATTCATCCCTCAAAATTATGTGAAATACACAATCAATGCTTTATCCTGAGATCATGTATAACATGTTTAAATCTGGCTTCAATGACTGCAGATGCAGTACATGTATGTGAAAGGGATTTTTCTTTTTCAAAAAAATCTATCCTTGTATAAGATCACCATTATTTCGCTAAATTTCTTACATACAGTCATGTCCATAGTATCATCAATTGTTGTAAGTGGTGCTAACTGAAAATTTACTGACTAAATAGCAAACAGTGCAGATCATGATCAAATAGGACAGACATGATCTACATGTACACTGGTCAAAAAGGCAGATTCAACAGGATAAAGAGTATATTTGAAGGAACCGCAACACTTTCCCACTAACTATTGTGTCTACTATCATGATTAAAGCCAGTAGCAGTGCCCACAAAATGGATCATGTCGTCCATCTAAGATTTTCAATACCAAATGAAGTTAATGATCTATCTAATGATTGATGGTCAGAGTGATCTATCACACTAATCAGTGATAAAGTGACACACACAACCATTGTACATGTAGTTGTCAGTTGCCACAGAAAACCCTTGGGAGAAATCACAGCCAATGGTATTCTTTGTAAAAATAACAACAACACACATGATGATTGTATTAATTATTCCTACCTATAGTTATGTCCCCTTGCAATTCACATTCATCGCATACAATGGCCCCTGGAGCTATCTTTACACTGAAAATATACAACAGACTAATATCTTAGTATTGTGTTTGTTTCCTGACCTTCACATACATTTTGTTTCCTGGCTTTCACAAGCATCATTAATAAGATAAGTTCAGTTCTGTGCTGTGAGATTTTCATACATTCCCAGGCTTCAGTGTTAACCTAATGGCAGCTTATCCATGCAGTATAATCATGATCTACAAGCCAGGAAACAAAATAAAGATGAAAAGACCATTCTAGATGTGATATGAGTCGGGGTTTTGAAATAAGAATCTTTCCTCTGTTGTTGTTGTTGTACGTGTTTAATGCCCTTTCCAACTAAAAAGGGCGGGCAGTATTGTGACCTTACCATCGTTTCTCGGAAAAACCAGTTCTAGACACCTATCCTTTGTAAGAAACTACAAAATTTTTCACATAAAGAGACATGGTCGGAACCCATGACCCTCAATCTATAAGAGGTTACAGTGATTTCAAGTCAGTGACTCTAACCATTCAACAAAGTATAGGTGTCAAATCACCTACATGTACAAAGGCTGTTCATAGTGAAAAAATTCACTACACCATCAGCATACATGTATACAATACTAGTATAGCTTAGAGTCCACCTACACTTACAGTACCTCTCTAGGGGAACAACTACTTAGGCAGAATTTAGACATAAAAACACTATATTAAACAGCATCATGAGAAAATGCTGGGGTCGGTTGATTACTTAAATTAAAAAGTGAGTCTTGGGCCTGACCTTATAAACAACATAATCATTATCATCATAGCTTGTTTTCTTATTGATTCAACTGTTAGAATTTGTTTTTTCCACTCATGACTAGCTAAAATGTTATCATTAGCTAAAACAACATAACAACATGTACATAAGATACAATATCTTAGTTGTCAGATATGGTATCAAATGTTAACAATCTATTGATGAAATCTTGACAGTCATATTAACAAGGTTTCAAATTTAATAATCAGTTACAGTTAGAAACATATTAAACAAGCTTTTAGTAATACAAGATCTTCATGTTATCTACCATATTTTATTTAAGCTGGGCCTTGAAAAATGCAATGAAGTATGCATTTTATTCCTTAAATGATGGGGTGGGTGCTGTGGTGGAATGGTTAACACTTTAGACTACCAATCCGAAAGTTTCCGGTTCCAATTCCAGTTATGGCACTGGAAATTTCAGAAACACTTTTCAGTTTTTCCCACCCATCTTATATGAACTGGTTAGAAACCCAGAGGTAGTCTTGCATATGTTGGTGCTATACACTGGGCATGTTTCAGAACCAAAGGGTCCATTCATAAAGAGCTACATTTGTAGGGTCTGGTACCCGGATTCCCTTGTATCTGTATCTGTCTCTTCAAACTGCACCTGCAACCAGTGAAAGATTCTTTTATGCGGATGCTCCCTGCTACAGATGAACCCTATCATAGAAATTAGGAGTGGTCTTGTGGATTTTGGCCGGTCAATTTTGTGCTGAGCAGTAGGAATTTGTCACATATAAAAACAAGAGGGCCAAGAAGGCCCTATATCGCTCACCTTGGTACAAATCCACTTGCCTGGTGGAAGATCACTAGATAATGTTATATACCAAAAAAGTTTTCCTATATACGCTTTTGTAAAACAAATGATCCCCCCGGGCAAGGTCAATTTTGACCCCAGGGGCATAATTTGAACAAACTTTGAAGAGGTCTACTAGGCAATGCTACATGCCAAATATCTAAGCTCTAGGCCTTGTGGTTTCAGAGAAAAAGAGTTTTCCCTATATAAGCCTATGTAAAACTAAGTGACCCCCGGTGCCTTGTGGTTTCAAAGAAGAAGATTTTTAAAGTTTTTACTATATAAGCCTATGTAAAACTAAGTGACCCCCTCTGCGGGGTCAATTTTGATCCGAGGGTCATAATTTGAACAATCTTGGTAGAGGTTCACTAGCCAATGCTACCTGCCAAATATCTAAGCTCTAGGCCTTGTGGTTTCAGAGAAGAAGATTTTTAAAGTTTATCCTATATATTCCTATGCAAAACTAAGTGACCACCCCCATGGGGTCAATTTTGACCCGGGGGTCATAATGTGAACAATCTTGTTAGACGTCCACTAGACAATGCTACATGCCAAATATCTAAGCTCTAGGCCTTGTGGTTTCAAAGAAGAAGATTTTTAAAGTTTTTACTATATAATTAAGCCTATGTAAAACTAAGTGACCCCCTGTGTGGGGTCAATTTTGATCCGGGGCTCATAATTTGAACAATCTTGGTAGAGGTCCACTAGCCAATGCTACATGCCAAATATCTAAGCTCTAGGCCTTGTGGTTTCAAAGAAGAAGATTTTTAAAGTTTATCCTATATATTCCTATGCAAAAACTAAGGGCCCACCCGCGCGGGGTCAATTTTGACCCAGGGGTCATAATTTGAACAATCTTGGTAGAGGTCCACTAGACAATGCTACATGCCAAATATCTAAGCTCTAGGCCTTGTGGTTTCAGAGAAGAAGATTTTTAAAGTTTTTCCTATTTGTTGCCATAGCAACCAGAGTTCTGCATGGAATGGAATTCTTTGAACAAATTTGGTAGAGCTTCATGCAAGGAACATTCCTGCATAGTTTTATCAACATTGGCCTAGAGGTTTCAGAGGAGATGTCATTTGAATCAAAATGTTGACGGACGACAGACAATCATCGATCAGAAAAGCTCACCCTGGCGTAGCCAGGTGAGCTAATAATCTCCATATTATCAAGAGGTCTTGTCGTCTTGGGGTGATAAAATTATTTACACTGTCTTGAGCAATTATATTAACATCTCTGCAGTCTCAGTGCCTTTAAGATTGTAGTTTTATGATGACAAACTAAATGTTCTATCAGAAGAGATTCATGAAAAATTAGTCACAGCTTTAATTCATTCAAAATATGCAGTAACATCAAGACCGTTTAGGTATAAAAGTGGAGCAGTTTTAGCATAAGATCTGATCTGCTTTGCTATGGTCATTTTACTAGGACGACAGTATTAGTTTTGGATCGATCCAAACAACTGACAGCTTGAAGTCTACCCTCTAGAATAGAATAGAATAGAACAATTTATTAATCCAAATTTCGGGCATACAACTTTGATATATACACAAAGTTCCAAACAAATGAAACAAGTGGGCCATCGCTAACCTGGCTACCATTGGCTATGATACATGGTCATTAACTGCAGAAAGGGTCAATTTTGACCCGGGGGGCATGATTTGGACATTCTTGGAATATGTCAACTAGGCAATGATACATGCCAAATATCTAAGCTCTAGGCCTTGTGGTTTCAGATATAAAGATTTTTAAAGTTTTTCCTATAAGCCAGGTCATAATTTGAACAATCTTGGTAGAGGTCCACTAGGTAATGCCACAAGCCAAATATCTAAGCTCTAGGCCTTCCTGTTCTTTAGAAGAAGATGCTTAAAGTTTTTCCTTTCTATTGCCATGGCAACTAGAGTTCTGCATAGAATGGAATTATTTGAACAACTATGAAAGGGCTTCATGCAAGGAACATTCCTGCCAAGTTATATCATTTGGCCTAGTGGTTTCAGAGGAGATGTTGTTTGAAGGAAAATGTTATCAGATGTACGACGTACGCCTACGTACAACGGACAGAATGCAATCCTTAATAGCTCACTCTGGCACTTTGTGCCAGGTGAGCTAAAAACAAAGACTAGTCTTAACAACTAAGTTAACATAAACAGCTTAACATAAAAATTATGGAATGTATGAATACTAAGTGTCAGGTCACGCTATCCTTAGACGCTTACAAAATACAAACTCCTCACAGGGATTTGATTGGGTGAGCTCCACTCTCAAATCACTGCCTTCACAAGATACCATGTGATGATGGAAAATGTCATGTGACGGCATGTACATTGTAAACAATTCTATTAAAATCACTATTTTGAATTAACTTTTTGTATCTGACCTCTTGACTGTTAAATATTTGACAAAATTAACCTTTCTCCAAAAGCAGTATAAAAGACTAACGCTTAATTTCAAATTTGTACTTTTTGAAATTTTAACAAAATCTTGTTTATTACAGTTAAAACAGTTTGTGATGGCAGTAATTACTGTATAAACAGCTGTGGGAAGTTTGAAAAAACAAAAATGCAATTTAAGGGGAAGTACTCCAACTAAAAATTGTAATAATCTATCTTATAGTGATGTCCCTTGCAGGGCAAGAAATCCAGTAAGTGATTATGATTAGGGAAATTTCGGTAAATATGCTTCAGCAGACCACAATCTCACAATGAGAAGTATTCATTATGAGCATACGGTATACAAAATATATATCTAGTTTAATAATCTGAACAAGCACTTCTGTATGAAACCATTTTATCATAGTATTATACAATACACACTTATTTCAACCATTCAAGTCTGATGTTATATAACATTCAAATATATTATATAAAACATGCAAAGTAATTTAAAATATCAGCATTTTCATTGCTCATAAGCCAAAGGAATTTACTCTCATCAATTGGTCATGTTTGAGAGGTGAGTATTCATATTGCCAACTGACCTACATGTATACACAGATTCTCATGATATGAACGATACATACTACACCCAGTAACAAAATGTAGCTCATTTTCAATTTCTCCAGAATGGCAAAGATTACAAAGCCTCTGTTCAGCAGGAACTTTTTTGTACCAACCAATTTCAATATTAATTTGAAGGAGAGCTTATTCTAATATTAGTAAATCACATTCAGATTTTGGTAAAAAAATTAAGTTCTTCAAACTCTATGAAAATAACAAATTAAACATATTTTAGAACATATAGTTATATAAAAAGGTTCCAGTATAAATTCCTGTAAAGTATATATGTAGATTTGAAATAATACGCCATCAAATAATAAAGCGTTATTAATTCTAGCCTTTAGTTTTACATTATGTATTACTATGTCATTTTTGAATTTATTTTTTTTCAACGGCAAATGAGCGATTAGCTTTAAACAAAGCATAATATAGGTACATTTCCAATGCCAGTTTGCTTAATATGAGACACACCAATAAAGTGAGCGTTATACATACTATGGAGTTTCTGCTTAACCATAGCAAACAGGTTGCTATGATACAAGTAGGGATGTAATTGATTAAAATTTTTGTATCGATATATCGATTTAGAAATAAATCTGATACAGCAATAACTCGATTCATGGGCGTAAAAAGTCTATCTACCAAATCTCTTGAATTTATTTGTACTAAACATATGGTTCTAGTCTATAATATATATCAACCCTTGCAGTGCTGAAATATTTTTGCCTATGAGACCACATTTCATTAAACTAAATCATTGGTTAAAGAACACGGAACTCTGGGTAGAGTGATTGCTTATATTCTGGTTGAGTTTTGATGGAATTCTTGAACGCTGAAACTGTAGATCACTGTACTATAAAACATTATGTATATACGATTTTTCAAGAATGGCAATCCACATCAAGTAAAATGTTTAATCGTTGATATATCGATATCGTTTGAATCGATTACATCCCTAGATACAAGCATTTAGTTGGTATTTTAAAATAATTCAAAGTAAAGTAAATTCCAGATACCCAGCTGTTTTTTCTTATTTCTAAACAGTGAATCAGTTTTACAAAAAAGCACAGGACAACAAAGTATTATCATCATATGACAGTTACCTTTGAAAATATTTGATTGAGCTCACAATAGCATCATAATATAGTGGGTATCTACCCAGTTCTCCAATAACAACACCATTACATGCAGCACCCTCATTAACTTTTCAAAGTTGGAAGTCTTGAGTTCCACACAGATTTGCTGTTTTGTGCACACCAGCAATGTATTTTAGGAATTTTATATGCAGTTTTTCACAAGGCATATTACTATTGTACTTCAGAAGATTGAAATCTTGTTTTTTACACTTGTCAAACTGGTGTTTATTGTTCCCCATATTTCACTACTATACAGTAAAACAGGTTTTACAGTGTGGTCAAATAAATGCAAAATTGTATTAACACGTGGTGAAAAATTACCAAAAGCCTTATTTAATTTCAAATTGGCTTTCAATCCTCTCTTGTACTATTATTCATTTTGACAGACAGTGGAAGTTCCACTAGAAGAAAATTACTGCCAGATACTTGTAAGATGACACATCGTTTTGAATAGCAGAACAAAACTTTCTGTTATAAAGGAAGGTAATATTGGTAGGTAACTCAAGTCTCTATGTTAATTGAAGAGTCATCAGCGGAAATCATCGGCAAACTTTTGCATTTATAAATACAACATTAAATTTTTCAATAATCATCTACGCAGCTGTCACACAAGACGCTGCATTTTGTTTTTTTGATGGTGTATCTGAGAGGCAGAGGCTAGGTAGCCGTATATATTTTTCATATGTTTGTTTCTTTTCAATACATTATGCACAAAACATAACTTTTTCCTTGCTGTATTGTTGGTACAATACACCTGTATAAGCGACCTGTTGCATTTTGATTCATTTTATTCACACTCGCGGCGGGTATTTTCGCTTTAAAAAACGCCCATATACTATCACGTACTGCGTTTTAATATAATTGTTTCAAAAATATAGTTATTTTTTTATCTGAACCTTAAAGCGACTGCACTCCAAATTCTTAGTAAATTTTAATTTTTTGGTAAAATCAATATATATTCAATTTGTCAGCATCAAGATTATTTTCGGTGTGTAAGAGATAAAAATAAAGGTAGAAAACAATTTTTTACCCGAGCCAGGTTTTTAACTCTCTGGATCTTTTACAAAAAAATTACAGCGGCTTAACCTACTACATTACGGAGTCAGCTGATTTGATGCGAGTTAAAAATATTGATATACCAAAGAGCCTACCCGTTAGTCATGGGGTGATATTTTCTACAATAAAAGTAAACAAAACAACACATTTTAACTGTTTAACTTTTGTTAGAAAACTTGTCATGTTATCATAATACAATGCCCCTGATACAGTAATGACAATTGTTTTCTTGAAATTGAAAATTTTCTTTTTTTATCGTAACTTGTCCATCTGGAGTGCAGTCGCTTTAAAATGTGGTTTTAAAAATATATCTTTTTCCTTTAAATTAAACTCTGTTGTAACTGGTCAACGTTTATTTTCCACTTGTCATTTGTCACTCGCAGTAGGTGTGAAAAATGACTTACAGTGGTTTCGTCAAATGGATTTATATTGCCATTTCGTCAAGAAGGTAATATATCAGATAACAAGAGCTGTCACATGGCAGCACGCTCGACTATTCGAAAGGTTGTTGGTAAAATGGGTTTTTTGTCAAAGAACAGGAGTATTGTGTAATTGTCTGTAAGAATTAAGGTCAAAGATATGAAACTTGTTCAAAGACCTTTGTAAATGTACATTACATTCAAAGCCTTACTCTGGCTTCTGTAAGCCAACTGGAGGGAGGAGGGGATAATTTGAAAGAAATACATAACCTTGTAAATTTGATCATGAATAACTTTGTAACTTTTCAAAATTGATATGTATAGAATTAAACAAGAGGGCCATGATGGCCCTTTATCGCTCACCCGAGGACGTTTGGACTGAAAATGTTACCTCTAGAGTGTAAACAAGGCTTTTCCATATTTGAGCTGTGTGACCTAGTTTTTGACCCCAGATGACCAATATTCGATCATGAGCTAGAAATCATCGAAACAACCTTTCTGACATATTTCCAGGATATTTGGGCTGAAAATGTTACCTCTAGAGTATTAACAAGGTTTTTCCATATTTGGGCTCTGTGACCTAGTTTTTGACCCCAGATGACCCATATCCGAACTTCAGCTAGAAATCATCGAAACAACCTTTCTGACAAATTTCCAGGATATTTGGGCTGAAAATGTTACTTCTAGAATGTTAACAAGGTTTTTCCATATTTGGGCTCTGTGACCTAGTTTTTGACCCCAGATGACCCATATTCGAACTTGAGCTAGAAATCATAGAAACAACCTTTCTGACAAATTTCCAGGATATTTGGGCTGAAAATGTTACCTCTAGAGTATTAACAAGGCTTTTCCATATTTGGGCTCTGTGACCTAGTTTTTGACCCCAGATGACCCATATTGAAACTTGAGCTAGAAATCATCGAAACAACCTTTCCGACAAATTTCCAGGATATTTGGGCTGAAAATGTAACCTCTAGAGTGTTAACAAAGTTTTTCCATATTTGGGCTGTGTGACCTAGTTTTTGACCCCAGATGACCCATATTCGAACTTGAGCTAGAAAACATCAAAACAACCTTTCTGACAAATTTCAAGGATATCTGGGCTGAAAATGTAACATCTAGAGTGTTAACAAGGTTTTTCCACATTTGGGCTGTGTGACCTAGTTTTTGACCCCAGATGACCAATATTCGAACTTTGGCTAGAAATCGTCGAAACAACCTTTCTGACAAATTTCAAGGATATCTGGGCTGAAAATGTAACATCTAGAGTGTTAACAAGGTTTTTCCACATTTGGGCTGTGTGACCTAGTTTTTGACCCCAGATGACCCATATTCGAACTTGGGCTAGAAATCATCGAAACAACCTTTCTGACATATTTCCAGGATATTTGGGCTGAAAATGTTACCTCTAGAGTGTTAACAAGGTTTTTCCATATTCAGGCTGTGTGACCTAGTTTTTGACCCCAGATGACCCATATTCGAACTTGAGCTAGAAATCATCTTAACAACCTTTCTGACAAATTTCCAGGATATTTGGGCTGAAAATGTTACCTCTAGAGTGTTAACAAGGTTTTTCCATATTTGGGCTGTGTGACCTAGTTTTTGACCCCAGGTGACCCATATTAAAATCTGAGCTAGAAATCAACCAAACAACTTATCTGACAAATTGCCAGGATATATGGACTGAAACAGTAGCCTCTAGAGCCTTAACAAGATTTTTCTATTTTTGGGTCATGTGACCTAGTTTTTCATTCGAGATGAGCCATATTCGAACTCGTGACAATTGAGGCAAAAATGTGACCACTAGAGTGTTAACGAACTAAGTGTGGACGGACGACGGACATTCATCGATCCTAATAGCTCACCCTGAGCCAGCTCAGGTGAGCTAAAAAGCATGACCGCTGCATGCTGCATAATTATTCTATGATATTTCAAAAGAAAGCCATTTCGAGTATTTCCATGTTAGTCTGGTAAAAACTGTGACAGAATTCTAAGTTAAAAGGGGCATAAATGTCAAAAATAAAAAAACATTGGTGAAGATGTTGACAGTAAACATACATTTTAAGTTTTAAGTCCATAAAAAAATCAAAGTTAAAAAGGGGCATAAATCTGTCAAAAATCAAAACAGAGTTATGGGGATTGTTTCCTCAGGTGTAGATGTTGATGGTAGAGACATACTTTGAGTTTCAAGTCAATACCTTTGATAGTATTCAAGATATTTGAATTTATAAAAATCTGTAACAAAAAATAGCCTCCTTATTCTTCGAATAGTCGAGCTAAAAATAGGTTCACACATATTCAAATAATAACTATGGAAATTGATGAGTATAATAGTTTTCTTGACGAAACCACAACCTCTTTTGAACACAATTAACACTGACGAAACTGAATTTTGAAGGAAACACCACCACCCGTGAAGACTACATGGCCTGTCATGAAGGATGACAACATTAACTCTTATCAATTAAGTCCATGCCGTGTGACACCACTGACTGAGTAATTTTCCTGTTTCTAAGATGGGCAGTGACTGTACTACTGTGATCCTTGTCTAATATTAATAAACAAGTAAACTGTTACAAATTATGAACCTTAATGAATGATTATTCAATAGCGATACTATGTAGTGCCTCGTATGAAAATTGAAATATATGTACGTGCTACCTAGTCATTTGGTCTGGGTAGCAGGATTCGTGTATTGAAAAGAAACAAACGTATGAAATATATGTACGTCTACCTAGCCTTTCGGTCTAGGTAGCCGGATCTGTCTACCTAGACCAAAAGACTAGGTAGCCGGTCATGGCGTTTTCTTGAAGTGCCTATCCGAAAACTGTTCCATTACGATCGATATTGATTTTCATCCCAAGTCACAAAGATACATATCTCTATAGATTATAAGAATAGCAATAATAAACTTTGAACTACAAGACAAGAAGAAAAAAAGCGGTGACGTATACCAAACGTAAGATATTTAAATTTTTTCTCTGATACCTTGATTTTCCTTTGGCTGCCATATTGTTTTTACACGAATACAATTGATGCTTGTTGTTGTCATCTTTCTATTTAATCGTGCATTGGAAGAGTTCTAGTTTTCAGGGTTTGGGGGATATAAATACAAAAACAAATTTTATTTCTTGTCGGTATGGGCAATACAAATAACATTAGCTTTAGATAGTGCAAGCTATAGAACGCGTTAACAACTAGACCACTGATTCGCTCCTTCCTACGCTGGGAATTTACTGGACCTAGTTTTCTTTTTTTAATAATCATGATTTTATGTGAGACAGCTGCTGATCAGTTCTCACCAAATCTGATTTGGGGGAATAAATGCTTTTTTCTTAATGGTCGCACTTTTGTGCTTTTTTGATTCTCAGTATCTTATTTCTGTCCTTTCAAGACAGCTTTTAGGCTTAGGTCAGGATCAGCAGGTTTCTCACATTTTTTTTTAATTTTTAAAACTTTTTGTGTTATATTCTTAAAACCTTCTAATATGTATAATGTTGTTATTCTATTCATTATTAAAGGTCCACTTCTAAAAATATGACAGTATAATGTCAAGTTTTTTTATCTTAGCAGGTCATAAATATTGAAGATTGTAGGTTAAAATTAACCATGTGATGTACTATTTGAACCATGCTTGTGTATTATATTGAGATAGTGATTTAAAAAGACTATCCAGGTTAATGCATATAATAAGTTTGTCACTGTCCTGTGTTAATTGCGCATGCCAAATGTTGATACAAAAAGCTGATTTCTGTGAATATGATTTTCGTAGTATTGGCCTTAACCAGTGCATTAACCATGCTTGTTATTTATTGAGATTACTGAGATTATATGTATGTAATAGTTTGTCACTCTCGCTGTGTTAAGCGCATGCATGTTGATACGAAAGACGAGGAACTGTAAATGTTCAAGTCTGATCTGTAAACAAAATGTCTGTTCTGTTCTGTTCTACTGTTATGTCGGTCAAAAGTTATATTGTAGTTTTCACAGCTTTCATTTGATCATGTCATGCCATGTCATTGATCATTCTCTTCGTATCGACGAGCCGGTCGTGAACATGTAAGAAACCTGCATGATATGTAAACCGGTCGCGTTGTTTTTGCGTTTTTTCTCTAGTTTTCACACCTTTAATCCTATTTTTTTTTGCATTTTCTTGAAGTGCTGGCCGAAATGAAGAGAATGATATATGACATAAGCTGAAAGGTGTAAAAAAGAGAGAAAAAACGCCCCCGAAAAAGCAGCGACCGGTTGACATATCCTGGAATTTTCTTGCATTTCCTTCAAGTGCTCGCCGAGACGAAGAGAATGATATATGACATGAAATGATGAAATGAAATATATGAAAAATAGATAAAAACACGCCAAAAAACGCCTACTCTTGACATATCTTGGATTTTCTTTGCATTTCCTTGAAGTGCTCGCTGAAGTGCTCGCTGAGACGCAGAGAATGATATATGACATAACATGATGACATCCAAGGTGTGAAAAATAAAGAAAAAAGCCCAAAACAACGGCGACCAGTTGACATATCTTGAAAGGTGTGAAAAATAATGAAAACGCAAAAACAAAAGCCGACCGGTTGACATATCTTGGATGTTTTTGCATTTCCCAGCAGTGCTCACATGAAGAGAATGATATATGACATGATGACATGAAAGGTGTGAAAGATAAAGAAAAACGGCGACCAGTAGACATATCCTTGAATTTTCTTGCATTTCCTTCAAGTGCTCGCCAAGACGAAGAGAGTGATATATGACATGACATGACATGATGACATGAAAGGTGTGAAAAAAAGTGATAAAACGCAAAAAAGCCGACCGGTTGACATATCTTGGATTTTTTTGCATTTCCTAGCAATGCTCATCGAGATGAAGGGAATGACATATGACATGACGACTTGAAAGGTGTGAAAAATTAAGAAAAACGCCAAAAAACGGCGACAAGTTCAAATATCCTTTAATTTTCTTGCATTTCCTTCAAGTGATCGCCGGGACGAAGAGAATGATGTGCGAAATAACATGATGGCATGAAAGGTGTGAAAAATAGACTTGAAAAACGCCTCAAAACGGCGACCGGTTCACATGTCTTGGAATTTTCTTGTAAATCCTTGAAGTGCTCGCCGAGACGGAGAGAATGATGTGCGACATGATATGGTGACGAAAGGTGTGAACAATAGAGACGAAAACGCGAAAAAAGCAGGATCGGTTGACAAATCCGGGAATTTTCGTGCATTTCCTACACGTGGAGAATAATGTGTCACATGACATGATGACATGAAAGGTGTGAAAAATAGAGACGAAACACAAAAAAACGGGGATCGGTTGACATATCCTTGAACTTTCTTGCATTTTCCTTCAAGTGCTCGCCGAGACGAAGAGAATGATGTGCGACATGACATGATGACATGAATTTGCTATTTTGTATTTAGGTCTTGTGTATCTCAAAAAGGCTTTGACTTACTAGAGTCATGAAACATTACGGAAATGTGCATGTATTTGTTGAGAAGACGACCATGTACACTTGGCCAGTCACTGGAATGTATATTCCCATTTTTCTTTACTTACTTAAAACTGGAGGCACGTTTCTATTGTACATAAGTATATCAATGAATCATGGTATAAAATATTTCAACTATTTAGCTTTAGGGGGGGCTTTCCCTACATCTAGCAAGTTGGAGTATTTGCCATTTAAGCCACTTTTAATCAGTTTTACCAATAATCCATTTCTATATATAGTATCAAAACATTTTTGTTGGTCAATAAAACAACAAAATAATTTATTTTTAGATCTAAATTGGCTTTCTATAATATTCTGTAATAAACATACTGCATCAACAGTACTATGATCTGCCAAATTGTGCATCAGTAATGACATCATTTTTTTTCAACCGTCCATTTCAGTCAATCTTTCATTTACAACAGTTGTAAATAATTGGCAAAGCAGATTATATGTGTTATACTTCTGTAATTGTTAGTATTTGTATTGTCTCCCTTTTATATAGACTGGTATATTATCTCCCTTTATATAGACTGGTATATTATCTCCCTTTATATATATCTCCCTTTATATAGACTGGTATCATTCAATCCAATTGGTAAGCAGAGAGATAGACAAACAAGAGACCAGAGGGATGATCAAATAGGTAGGCAACAAGATCATGTGGGCAGGGAGATGATCATATATATGGCAGGAAAGTGGAAAACAGGGAATGAAAAAGAATTTTAAATGAAATAAATGCACTAGAAATACATCAAAAAGGATGTAAAAAGGTTAGGGACAGCAAGTGGGTGGGGGCGCGGGGCACCCGTGTCATAGAGATACATTTCTAGTTAACTATGGATCAACTTGGGTCACCATTAGCGATAAAGCATTACCATCTCACTGCTTGCTGAAGCGTTTTGAGTTCTTTGCAAACACATTAACTAATTCTTTCTTTGAAAATGATTTAATGCAAAATCCTATGTAAATAGAAAACATATGCGTCGCCAATTTGTGTAAAGCTTTTAGTTTACAAATAAACCTAGCCCACACGCTTGAAAGATTCTGGGAAAATGCCTTTTCTTTTCACAAGTCTAAAAGATGAAGTGTACTTGATAAATGAAGTTGATAAATAACATGAAGTTACTCAGTTTTATTAGTTTTCATATACGTAAGTATGATTAATTTTCTTTTAAATTGTTTATCTGGAAAATTTGTTCTCGATATTAGTTAATTTTGTCAATTTTCTATAGTCAGGTCAGTGTAGAAAGTAAAAACTTTATAGGGTTTTCCGATATTTGCTGAATATATATGGAATAGTTCTATTCCGCTTGAGAATATGATGTTGACGATGCTAATGTTGGTATACGATGCTAACTTTAGAAATACGCTGGTAATTTTGGGAATACGATGCTAACTTTAGAAATACGCTGGTAATTTGGGAATACGATGCCCACTTTGGGAATACGATGCCCACTTTAGGAATCGCTGGTAATTTTAGGAATACGCTGGTAATTTTAGGAATACGCTGGTAACTTTGGAAATGCGGTGCTAACTTTGAGAATACGGTGCTTACTTAGGTAACATTATGATGCTAACTTTGAAAACTATTGATAATTTCTATTGAAATAAATAACGGCTTCGAAAATGATCTGTTAGACAGTATGACGATTTGGAAAAAATGTTTCGGAAAATGAAGATTTTAAAAGCATTTTTTCGGAGCAACGTCACATTCTTAAGTGTTATTATTTTTTTGTAAGTGTGAGTTACATGTATAGTTTTACAGAAACATTGAGAACTTAGTAACTGCGTTTGTTCTTGTAGTGTACCATAACTTTTTTCTGTCCATTTTCGGGTTTGTCTTCATTAGTATGAATTATGATATCAAATATAAAAGAAAATACACTTCAGGGTTAGCACTAAATTTTAGACAATCAGATATTGGAAGTCTTATAAAATCCATTTCGAAAGGATTAATTTTGGTAAATCTTCCTCTAACGTTTCACAACATTTTCTTTGAGCAAAATAATTAAAAGAAATTTGCTTATATATAAATGTACTTCTTATATTTTTATGTTTTTTTTTCTTCAGTTTGCAGCACATTTGTGCCAGCTACATGTATATCCGAGCTGCTGTTTGTAAAAGGAAAGTACTATTACATCAGTGAGAATAAAACCAACCATGTGACGTCCCAGGAAATATGTCTTCTGCGTGCAGGAAGGCTCGTGCACGTTGATAATTTACGTGCGCCATCGTTTCTAAAAGCGTTGAATCTTTCAGCTAAAACGTCATACTGGTTAGACGGTGAGTTATACATGTAGTTGGCAATTTGACCTTTATGTTTTCCTCATTTTTTTACCCTTGTTTTACAATAAGGTAAAAGTACATTCACGGCTTTGCGCTTGAAATCGGACTGCAACATAATAAGCCGGTAATATCTAATTGATAAACAAGTGCAGCTAGTTTTAAGGGAGATAATTTCACCTTTGCAAAGTTTTTTGGGTGTGGGTAAAGTTCCCACGGATCAAATGCTTATTTTGTGACTGCTCTGTCATCTCCTGAACCTTTTTTTAATAATTTGAAACAGCGGCACATGTTGACAACATACAGCGTGGATATGTAAGCCGACTGAAACCATACAGGGCTCACCTGAGGACAAAGTGCTTGTGAGGTATTGTGAACACTTGATGCCCACCAACCGTCAATAATGTTTCACCACTTCACGAATGGCTACCAGAGCTATAAAAAGAAAAACCTTTAAACGACAGCTCCTCTTTTAACCATTGGACTACTTTCAACATAACTTCCCACTCACGTGGTTGTTTGTTGGATAGTCCGGGCTTCTACTAAGATTGTTCAAATCGTTCCGCTCCTCTGTACAATGACCACCAGAGGTAAAATGAATATATTTTTTTAAAATACCTAATATCTCCTTAACCACTGGGTCCATTACAACCGAACTTCACAGGATTGTTTCTTGCATGGTCCTCTACCAAAATTGCTTCAATGATTTTGCTTCGCCAGACAAAATGACCGCCTGGGCTAAAATAGAAAACCTTTAAACGGCGCATTTTCTCCCTTACCACAGAGCCTATTTCAATCGAACTTAACCAGATTGTTGCTTGGATGGTGTTCTTCCAAAAAAGCTTAGGGTTCTGCTCCAGAGCACATTTATTATCTTTATTATCAGAAAAATCGAATTATACAGGTCTGATAATGTATTACTCTGTTCACCGAGGTGAGCGATATTTGGTTATCATGGCATTCTTGTTGTCTGTAAAACAATCTTATTTTTTATTTTAGTTATTAATTATAAATCAGTACATTAAATTCATTACAATCATTACAAATCTTAAATTTATTGAAAATATATCTTATACAAAAATAGAGGTTTTACATTATTGCTCATAGTTACGTGCATGCTTGCTCGTATGTATAGGTAAATTTTTATACGAACAGGTAGCGTGCCAATCTACATCAAAACCCCATCTTGTCTACTGTTATCTCGGACCATAATGACAGTCAGATGTGATCGACTACATTATTTTATCTGTGAAATTGACTCGTCTTCGCTCTCACATACTGTTTCTCCTACTAGATCGAAAGACTACGTCACCACCCATTCACATGGTAACAACGTTGACCTTCTTTCGCCATCTTCTGATGTTTCACAGCATCCAACATCACATGTGTATCGCCCCAAAACAAGCACCACAGCATTTGGATTGAACACAAAAGCAACGGCTTACAAGCATAACAAGACTTTTTCTTCATCCTTTTTCGGTCTAATTTGTACACCAAAACACATTTCGCCCACCGTGATTCACAATCCTATCTCTGAAGCTAAGACTTTTGTTGGGCTGATTTCAAAACCGTCCGGTGAATGGGTTCAAAACACCTCTCCGGGTTACTGGAGTGTCATGTGTTACAGATATTGCTTATCGCAAAATTTCTCAAGACCTCTCCAAGTGGCTCAGAACATATCAAAACAATTACCTGAAGAGAGCGGCTTGCTGAATGATTCGCTTAAAATAAACTTGAAACAGACAAGTAAAGCTATACGGAAACTTACAAGTGCATGGGATTCTCGTGCGTCCTCAAAGACTATTGGTGGAGTTGCGATTGCAATAATTACAGCAGTGCCAGTGTGCATCATTCTGATGGACCTACCTTTACTTATTAGAAATTTCAGCTGCATCATGTCGAAATAGGAATCTTTACAAAAACGTAGATGAATTCTCTACTTTGCAACATCCGGATACTGATAAAGCTTGTATGTGTATTCCGAAACAGTAAAACTCGGGTTTTATCGTTGATATGAATATATATCTAGTCCTGTTATAAACATTGATACCGAGCTTTTCTGTTTCATTCTCAAATTTGGATCTATAGAATATTTTAACATTTTATAAATTATGTATAAAACTGTGCTTCACAAGTTTTCCATAAATATTTAAAATGACTTTAAATTTTATATAGCTCTTTATTTGTTATAGCTTATAATGTATGGTACTAGAAGTAAAACAGGTTTGAGCTCTAAGTTGAACTATTTTTCAAGGAAAACGAATAGAAAGATAATGCTAACATAGCGGTCCCTACTATTCCTTAAAAGATGAAACAACAGGTTTACTAAACCACAACATGGATATTTCGCTAATTTTACTAGTTATCATTAATTTAATTTAAAGGTGGAACGGTGGTCTTGTGACAATTTTTTTATTTCGGCATTTCATACCTTTAAGTCATTTATCTATGCTTGCACTTAGGGTGTGTGTGTCCCAGAAGAGCATTCAGCGTGAGGACTGGGCGGACTATACCCGTCTATTTTGTTCTAGAGAGAGCTCTGGATAGATACACAAAGTCACAATTTGTTAAAATTTATTTATTAAAGCAACTGATTAATAAAAATAGTTTTAATAATTGTATATAGATTTATAAATCAACTTAATAATTATGTACATACACAAGTCCGTATCATAGAGCACTTGAAAATTAACTGGTAAATGCAAAACCAGTTCGAATACTTCATAAATGTATATTTGAAATGAAGCATTTATTAAATTTTTTTTTCAATCAGCAAACTGGGAATTTACGAATAATAACGACATTAAACCTGGGACGAATATATATATTAATGTTATTGCTCCAGATTAAACCATAGTGAAACTTGAAAAAAATAGTTATATATTTTATACATTATAAATTTTAAGAGATCTACTTTACACAGATTTATTATCTTATATTGTAATTGAGTACATGTTTAATACGAAGACTGTAAGTTGAGTCATTGTCGTGTGACGAAAATTTCGCGATTTGTGAGCAGACAGACTTATTTGCGAATTTTCAATTCCAGAAAGGAGAATTCTCTGATACTAAATCTATGTGAATCAAACTTTAGCGAGATTTTTAAATTAGCGAAAATAGTGAACATTAACTCATCGTGAATATTGCACAATTTTACAGTAAGAAGAAAAAACGTCTTGTGTGAAATAACAAACATCATTATTACATGGTACTAACGCGTGTTAGCTAGTTAATTACTTCATACTACAAGTTTAGGTAATATTATTTTTTATCAAGTTTAGTAAAATATAAAAAAGCTATGGAACTATGTGTTATTGCAGAATAAACAATGATAAAACATGCAACAATTCAATGGAGCATTACGGTACTCATCCCAATTATAATATTGTAAGTATCAAATAACGTGCTTTGTACAAAACGAAAGCTTCAGCATGAATCTATCCCCTATATTTTCTATATTCAACTATTCTAGATCGAAAATAAGCTTTTAACAGCAAGCGGCTGAATCTGACCTCCATTCTTTGGGAATAAAATATGGCGTCCAATTCGAAATTTTTGTACTGTTATTATTTTTGATATTTGGCATTACCTTGTGTAACATGGCGTATGACGACAGCTCAACCTAGGTCAGTGCAAATAGTTCTTAATACATGTAAAAATATGACTGCCATGCAGTAATATAACAGAAGTCAGTAATTTAACCAACTAAGCAGTTTCGTTCAACGATCAGAACAACAACAACAACAACAACATGTAACTACAAGAAGGAAACATAGCAACAATAACTATCACATTGTGTATCATTGACAGTATACGCAAAACGTCCAGCATTTTACACAAAAAAGCTCTACATAATTTATTTACAATTTGCCGCGGAAACAGGTATCACGTGTTTTTGTCTTCATCCATATCGACTCTATATACGTAAATATCTTTTTGCAAGATGACATCCAGTATAACCAGGGTTTAGTTATCATCGAAGATCTAGTGGATTTCTTCTGTTTTATTTTTCGTTAATTCTATCGTTTCGAATTCCTTATCTTACTTTTCCTCTGTATCAGACTTTTCGGACTTCACCGGCTCTGTTTTCTGATGTACTTTCACGGTTTCATACCCAGGATTTGTGTAGCTGGGTGGTGCCAGGGACATGTAGGTGACGTCTTTCTCAGTACCAGTGATGCTGTAAGCCGGGGGGTTCATTGGCAGATCACTGTAAGGCGGCAATTTGACCCCTATATCTCCAGGTACAGAGTAGATGTTGTTGTCAAAGGCAGGCGTCTGGCGGCCTGGGGCGTTTGTGCTTGCACGTGCCGCCTTGCGACATCGGCAGCACACGAACACGGTGATTGCAAGTAAAATGAGGAGGACAGCACCAAGAATCGGACCAACTGAAATAACGAAAAAAGATTGTTAGGAAAGGATTTAAAAATTAAAACATATAATTTGTATTATACAATTAATTATGTGAAATACAAGAACGAATGTGTTTTATATATATACGATTCAGGATAAATGTCAATAATCTATTACTTTGTCACATTATTACAAAATTCATCAACCTTGTTGACATTGATGTCATGCAAACATCATGTACATAAGTCGTATGCATTTCATGTCACAACGGTTATTAGATGACTATTTACATCAAGACTTTTGAGGACATTTATACTAGTCTATCTACATTAATTACATTTACAGCCCTGATTTATGATATTTCAAGTTAATCACATTTGTACTTTTGGTATACAGTTATACGAGTAAATTTTCATCAAATATTACATGCAACGCTTTGCCAACATTTTAGGAATGATAACTTCACAAACCCATCAAGTTTTAGTGTATTAAGAACTTACGGATAATCATGAGACGGTTGACCTCCTTATCCCTGGACCTGTCACGGAGACCCTGCGGTATCTCGTCCATATCTGTGTCTGAAGCAAAAAAATGGGAGGCATTTTAAGCAAATGCAGTAAAAACTATGCGTTTACCCTGTTTTCAGACAATTTAACATGGGTGTTCTTTATGAAGAAGTAATATCACTTCTCATGCGAAATTGTTAATTTACAAACAAAAGAGTCCTTTGCTCTTATTATGTGAAAGTCACATTAACACTCGCCCTCTACTTCAACACACTGACCCACTGATACAAACCTCAAACATTTTTCGAAAGAAAAACAAAGCAAGACTCTAAACCGGCTGTCAACAGACGCAGAAATGATTCTGCTTCCAAAGCAATTACATATTTTCTTACAATACCACCTGATATATGCTTGGTTAGAATTAAGTCAGTATTTTACAAAAAAGTTACTCCAACGAGTCTATCGCGACACGAACAATTGCTCGGTTCTGAAGTGAAAGTATCCATATAAAAAAAATACGAGCCATATTTCCCAATGCACTTGTCAACAAAGTACAATGTATTCCATTTTGATTTCGTTGCAAATTGCGTTCTGCTTTCGTCCGCGACATGAAACCAATACATGGAGCGCGAGTTTTTGAATTATCATTTGAGAATGTCTTCAACATGACTTACACTAGCAGAAATCATGTAAACAAATGTTTTGAAAGTATTGGTTCCCCGTCTGTAGGCGACATACCGAAACAGGGCACTATGTACATGAAACATTCTTTTACTAATATCTCTGCTCACACTTGGAACAATATACCAATAGATATTCGTTTCAGTCAATCATTGAATTCATTTAAAAAATCATTGAAAAAACATTTATTGATTAAATATAACACTGCTTCAACACGTATGTGTATCGTGTGAAAAATGGTGTATGAATGTTCTTTATTTACAGTCAAACTTGTGAGCAAATGCCACTCGCTGGAAAATGATTATGGGCACATTAACATCTATACTTTATTTACACGAGTTCTTAAATGACTTCATGATTCTCTTTTCCTCCTGATTTGTTTTACTACTAGCGATCTTTAACATAGGTTTGACTGTATATGGAGTTCAAATGTCTTGAAATGTTTGCTATGAATTATTGAGTGATTGTCATACTGTATTATGTATAACTGAGTTGTGTATACAATGTAGTTGAAATTTAAGTTTTGTTTATGTCCTTTTCATGTTTTCTTTCTCAGAAGGCCATGTTTAAACTAAGTCATATGAATATTCGTTCATATTTCTGTATGTGTTACCTTCTTTAAATAAAGAATTTATTATTATTATTATCATTATTATAATTATTATACATAGTGGACGAGAGCGGAACGCAATGTACGTTCTTCCGGGTCAGCGAATTCAAAATAGGATACATAGTTTGTTGACAAGTAATTTGGGAAATACAGCTCGCAAAGTTTGATTATATGTTATGTTATGTTATATAGACTATATTCTATAATACAAGGTAAATAATAATGCTATGTCAAATAATGCTATGTCGAATCTCAACGTTCATGAACTTACTTGGTGATGTCAGTGAATCATTTATTTATGTACAGTGCACTACTGTATGTTTTGCCTATTCATTCATTCAATACAACGTTTACCCAATGTCCGATTTTTACGATGCCAATTAACACTGTCTTCAATGTACATGCATCTCAAATAATGTTTACGCAACCTTATGCATCTTCGCATATGTTTGAATAATATTTAACGTCTGGGTGTAACAAAGTGATACAAGGGAGATAACAGAGTCCCCCTTGTCGTCTAGTCTATGGAGAGTTATTGTTTTGATTTAGAAATGCATAAATGTTTCTCTGAGAAAATTTCTCATTTCTTCATACTTAGTACATGTATTTGAAATGTTATTTGCCGACTATGAATTGGATGTTACAATTTAATGTCGAATAAATTATAGGCTATGTTATGTTATATGCTATATGCAATTGCATGGATATTATTTAGACAGGTAAGTTGTTTTGTTTAGTCGGTGGAATAGAGACAGGCTGCTTTTTGTTTAGTTGGTGGAATAGAGACTGTTTTTTGTTTAGTCGGTGGATGAGACAGGCTGCTTTTTGTTTAGTCGGTGGAATAGAGACAGGCTGCTTTTTGTTTAGTCGGTGGAATAGAGACAGGCTGCTTTTTGTTTAGTCGGTGGAATAGAGACAGGCTGCTTTTTGTTTAGTCGGTGGAATAGAGACAGGCTGCTTTTTTTAGTCGGTGGAATAGAGCAGGCCGGCTCGTTTTTAGTTTCGGTTGAATAGAGACAGGCTGCTATTTGTTTAGTTGGTGGAATAGAGACAGGCTGCTTTTTGTTTAGTTGGTGGAATAGAGACAGGATGCTATTTGTTTAGTTGGTGGAATAGAGACAGGCTGCTTTTTGTTTAGTTGGTGGAATAGAGACAGGATGCTATTTGTTTAGTTGGTTGAATAGAGACAGGATGTTATTTGTTTACCAAAGTGAACTTTATGATACTTTCACTTCAGAGCCGAGCGATTATTTGTATTGCTAGCGACTCGCTGGAGTTAGTTTTTGTAAAATACTCACTTAATTTTAACCATATATAAGGTGGTATGGTAAGACAGTATAATTATATTACGCCTTGGAAGCATAGTCATTTCTGAGTCTGTTGAAGTCCTGGTTTTTCGAAAAAATGTTTGAGGCCGAAATTTGTCATTGAGTCAGTGGGTTGTAGCAGAGGACTGGGGTGTCTATGTCACAAAGACCTGCGCTCTTAAGACAAACTTACTAAACAGTACACATGCCAGTTACCCGGCTTGAAGATACACCAATACACATATGCAACAGAAAAACTAACCACTTACAAGACACATGTCTTACCTCTTCGACTGACTGACACATAGAATGTACAGAGAGCACGGTTTCCGTCATAATCCCAGATCGCATAAGACACTCCGTGTTGTCCGACCGGGAACATTTGTCCATTTTGCTTGTCTGTGCAGGACATTTTCATAATACCAACGTTATCATACGTCACTGGTTTTTTCCATTGGACGACCTCGTCATCAAATACATAGATATCCTCTGGACAAGACTTAAACACTGGCTGTTGATTGTCTAAAATGGAAAGAATCATCGTAAATAAACACTATCATTTTGTGAGCGTTTTTTATTTCGTTGGTGCGTTTTGCTGCGCAATAACCGTAAAGGTGGTCTGATCCCGACGAAATTTGCTGCGAGTCTTTAGTTTAGATGCATTTATTTTTGCTCGATTGTGAAGAAAGCTTCACTGTCGAGTCCGCTTTCTGGAAAAAACAGTTTGCTACGAGTATTTATAAACATATTTCGATAAAAGTCAAATTCTATGTCATAAAAATTCAGTAATTTCGTATAAATTGTATCGTTTTTTTTGGCATATGGTAACCGTTCGATGCAATGATTTTCACTATAAGAAATTATGCTAGATGCTTTGTTAAGTAATAAAATGCATACAAAGTTCTTATTTGGTTACTATCCACTATATGGGGAATGAATTATGTCTCGGTTACGACTGCGACAATTCGCAATTAAGTTATACAGTACAGTATTAACAGCTTGTTCGGGTTTGATTAAACAAGTCACAAAACTTCGGGAGATTAATACATTATTTTAACGCAGTTATTACGTACTCATTATTGGCTTTTTCGACAATGATTATTCCCAATTCTAACTGCAATACCGATGTGACGTCGTTTCTGATTGGTGACAAAATCACTAAATGTCGTTTAAATTTGCGACTATTAAATAACGTATATATAGTCGCAAAATTCAAACGGCGTTTTAATTATCGCATTTTAGACACATTGTGCGTTAGAAAAGGAGGGAAAACTATTTAGTGATTTTGATATTTGTGACCGTATATACGGTTTTAATGGTCGCAAACAGTTTTAACAGCTCCGGCTAACGCCGTCGCCGTTAAAAATATTTGCAGACCATTAAAAACCGTATATACAGTCGCAAATATCAAAATTACAAAACAGTTATTCCTATATTCTTATCCAACTAACGCAGTACCGCTGTAACGTCGTTTCTGATTGGTGACGTCGTTTAAATTTGCGACTATTAAATAACGTGTATATAGTTGCAAAATTCAAACGGCTTTAATTATCACATTAGACACTTGTGTGTAGAAAAGGGAAACTATTAGGATTTTGATATTTGCGACCGTATATACGGTTTTAATGGTCGCAAAACAGTTTTAACAGCTCCGCTAACGTCGTACCATTAAAAAATTGCGACCATTAAAAACCATACATACAGTCGCAAATATCAAAATTACAAAACAGTTATTCCTATAGGAAATTCAAACGGCTTTTTAATTATCACATTAGACACATTGTGCGTTAGAAAAGGTATAACTATTTAGTGATTTTGATATTTGCAACCGTATATATATACGGTTTTAATGGTCGCAAACAGTTTTAACAGCTCCGGCTAACGCCGTCGCCGTTAAAAATATTTGCGACCATTAAAAACCGTATATACAGTCGCAAATATCAAATTTACAAAACAGTTATTCCTATATTCTTGCCAGTAACTCAGTATATAAAGACTTCGGATATAGCAATCTTCCAGATATAAGGAACACATTTTCTGGGACCGATTTTATTTCTTCTTTATGTCATATGAAAATGTTAAATTGTTATAACACACTCCGTTATAAGGAACATATTTAAATCGTCTTAATGACTTCGTTATATACGAATCGAGTTTACTGAAATAGGAAGAAGGAAATTTACATTTGACACAGAGATGAGTGTATAAAAGCACATACCATGCACAACGACCTTGAAGGAACATGTGGCCTTATTTCCGTATTTGTCTTCTGCAAAAGCTTGAACCGTGGTCTCAAATCTTTGCCTATCACGGATGCCACAATGGCAATGACGTACGTACGAAGGGCTGAACTGAACCTGGAATGATGTCACATTTTCTCATATAAACATAGATTTACTTTAGAAACTTTGATAGTATTTGGGCACCAGATAATGGGTATCAGAGTAACCAGGTCCATCATAGGTAGCACTTCGAAAGCAGGATTACTTTAAGAAGAGAGACATTGTTTGCAATCACACCTTCACAAATAACATTACGCTTTTTAAATCATTTAAGTATAAATAGAATCTTTTAGATATAAAATAATAATAAATGAACTTACTCGGAGTGTTTGAGGCCTGTTGTATTTGTACTCGTATGCATACATGTCGGGTACATCTCTCACACTGAGAACGGCAACATCATTGTACCAGCTCGTATTCACATGTACCAATCCGCTTGGACACCCTTTGATAATCGGCCCGTCGGTGGAAGGCTTGTCTGCATTAAATTGATAAGAATAATTTGTCCTCATATATGTAATGGTACTACATAGCATATAGCACAATAATTATTCCTCGATGCCAACATAGAAACAACTTGATATGTAACGAATCACAAAATAACATGTAACAGTAACCATTTTACTTATATATACTGTGTCAAGAGAAAAAAATGGGAATTGATTTGTTTAAACATGACACAGACATCATTAGCCTAAAAACGAATAAATCCTACTTTATAAAATATTTGTGATCGTTTTTTACGGATACTGCCGAACTAAGACGATCAACAACTTACCTGGGCAAGTAGGACAACACTTATCTGCCGTACGGACTGGATATCTTCCGTCCTCACACATTTCTTCACGACAAGATTTAGCGTAACACATCATTTTTCCGGTTCTTTCACATGTACAGTTCTAGAAATCAAAAACAGTTTAATCATTATAGCAGACAGTTAAAAACTGGCTAATTCAAGGGCTTCAGCAATTATGCAAAAGGTAGTCCGTAATTTAAACAAAACAAAGAGAGTTCACCCAGTACGAAACTAGAAATGGAATTCCTAACTCCAAGAAGCAAGACTTCATATACTCCCTTTATACAGCATAATGCATCACACTGTGACCATGCTTTAAAAACTCAACTGCTTCGCGATACAAGACTAGTTTTTCTGAACAAAAAAGCAAAGGAGCCGACGGAATGCATGCGTACATGAACTACAATTAATAAGAAAGTGCACATGTACCTTGGTGTCTCTACTCACCTATTCAATTTGTAATTTAATATAGCATACAGTTTACGAAATAACACCTGCTTATCGCAACCTATCTGCTATTTCAGTTAGTTTTTTTTCATTTCTTGGAAAACGTACATGTACTTAAATGATGGCGTATGTGATAATACTTTAATCTCCCGTTCTTCGCTGCTATTGATAATGTTTTCCCTTGTTGACATACCAGTACATATACGTTTATTTTATATATACTACATTGTTTTATTCTCGATTTATGTATACTCATGTTTGTGTCTAAAATTATTGACGTCTCGAGCCAATGTTAACTATTGATATTATCTGATGGTTGATAAATGTTCTTGTATTTTGAAATTTTGTATTTTGCAGGTGTTTTTACCTTGCAAACATCCGGTTGGTGTGTTTGGCCAATCCTAAACTCTCTGCCCTCGTATTTACAAAAGTTAACCTTCGGTTCACGACAGACAGTATTGCAGCCTTCTTTGCAACATATTTTCCCGCCCATGCAGTCATCATTACCCGTGCAACTCATTCCACAGTAGAGATGTCTGATATCAGGAATCGGGCAACTCGTGGGCTGCTCAACTGTAATGCCATTTCAAATTACATCAAACATCAATCAAATATCAAAAGACACATTTTTTCTCTATACAAGTAAATACATATATTACTCTAATCGATCTCGGAACACAAAATGACACATGAGATGTTTGAAAAACATGTATGCCCCACTATAAACCTAGACTAAATAAAAGCATCACCTATAATAATCAAATTATGGAAGGTCAGCGTGACCTTGACCTTTGACCTACTGACCTCAAAATCAATAGGGGTCAGCTGCTGGTCATGACCAACCTCCACATTAATTTTCAAGATGCTAGGCACAAGCGTTCTCGAGCCATCATCTGGAAACCGTTTTATTATTCCCGGTCACTGTGACCTTAACCTTTAATTTACTGACCTCAAAATCAGTAGGGGTCATCTGCTGGTCATGAACAACCTACACACCAAGTTTAAAGATGCTACGTCAAGTGTTCTTGAGTTATCGTCCGGAAACCATTTTACAATTCCGGGTCATTCATTGTGACCTTGACCTTTGACCTACTGATATCAAAAGTAATAGGGGTCATTTACTGGTAATTACCAACCTGCACACCATGTTTAAGGATCGTAGGATAAAGCGTTCTTAAGTTATCGTCCGGAAATCATTGCTCTACCGACCGACCGACCGACCGACCGACCGACCGACATGTGCAAAGCAATATACCTCCGCTTCATCGAAGGTAGGCATAACAAGTCAAACTCCTATTGCCACTCAAAAAAGTGCTTATAAATTAAATGATACATGAAATATAAGCGAGACAATCCGATTCAATCTGGCGATGCTCAAAATGTTATATTGAACTGTATTCCTCTACAAACATATTTGAAAAAGGAATATGTAATTAAAACAGAAGAATGAGATATTGCTAACTTACAATGTGTTTCACAGGTGTTTCCGATGTAGTTGCGAGGGCAATTACAGACCTGATGTGACCCATCTCTGAAGCATGTACCTCCGTTCTGACATTCAATCGTACACTTGGCTAAAATAAAAATTCTTAAATTCTGTATCTTAAGTCATCTGTAACAGGCAGCTTAGTTCAGTAAACAGCGTTTACTGACCGGCATCGTCGTTGAATGGTTAAGGCCTCTAACTATTTCAGTGCTATTGGGGATTATTGGGTAATGGGTTCGAGCAATGCCACCGATATGACTTTTTATGAAAGAAATGTGGCTGATGCTGACTAGTTATCACGAAATCTCCCACTATATGCGGTTCGTATATTTGAGCCCTGACTTTTGATGAGAGAAAGTTGGCAGTATCCCGATATGACGTCATTCGTGCGCATGCGCATTGACTGGCCGTCAACTGAGCGGCCAAAATGAAAGCAAAATAGAGCATTTGACTGTACGGCAGTTTATATTTTAGGCTATAAGGTTATTATATGAAACAAAATGTAGTTTATATTCAGTGTCTGTGTTGCCGTGTCTATGCCATTGATGATTATGTATAGTTGTCATTATAAAGTCCGATATGAAAGTGTGAATTTAAACTGAATCGGCCAAAACGAATTTAACTTGACAATGTACTCTTTCCCTAGGCTACTTGCTATTCCTGACAAAAGTGTCCCTATTCTTTTCTCTCTTTTTTTTTGTTGAATTAGTGCCGATATTCATTATTTTCACATAGTGCTTAGTATATTTTTTTGCTGTACATGTATGGAAAAAATTGCTACAGTAAAGTTCTCCGCATAAAGATGATCCTCCAATTGTACATAAAACATCTTGTTAGAATTTTTCAGACTCCCAATTTTTGCCACAATTTTTTTTATATATAAAAACATGATATTAATTTTGTAAACTATATACTTTGTTTAGAAAGGTCAAGGCTTTACTCGGATATTTTCCCTATTATATGTCTCTATTTTCAGTAAAAAAAAGTATTCATAGAAATCATGTATGTGTCTGCGAAGCGTACATTTATTTTTGAATGTTGTCAAATTAAACTTTAGAAACCATGAAGACCCTATAGCTATATAATACATGACACTGTGCTATATGTTTTCACAACGCTGACGATAACGTGAGACACACAAATGACAACGTTGCCATAGAGATCCAGCAAGGTATACTGTCCCTTGGGCATAAGGCACGATACAACTTGGATTTAATTAATCCATGTAACATCCTGTTTATAGACTAATTGGTCACACGTTATAGATGACCACTTTGAATGAATTGCATAACGTGGCATATTGCACACATCAAGCTTTGATTGAATCTACATGATAAATTTATTCATCATAATATTTTATGACAAAGTGTTTTAAATTATACCCTTGATTAGTATTCCTGCCTTGATATAAGGACGCAGAGAAGACAGAATATTTTTTAATTTCAGATAACTGAGTTTCTTTTAACTTTAGAGGAGACAACAAATGTCTGAAACAAAGGAAATTGTAATTCGATATTTTGAAGTCTTTGTTTTCTTTAAGTTTGAGGTTTTTCACTAATCTGCACGTACTTTGTTAATCTAACAACATGCCATCAAACATATTTCAAATTTTGAAATAATAAGTAATCGGAGGCGTAAACTGGCGTGTGGGCATTTCAAGCTAGCAGTTACTAACGCTCAGCTAAGATAATATACAATTTATTAGGCATGTTTTATAATGTTTTATTGAATATTTTAATACAACACTTTTTGGGAAGTGTCACTTTCACGTGTCCATCTCTGTAGATGTCATGGACGTTGATTATACCACTGAAGTATACACTTCTGTAGTGTACATACTTCCGTGATTTTATCAAAACAGGGATATCTTTTCTATCATTTATTTTTGAGACATACATATGCATTATATTACCAAACAATCAAAAATACACAAAAGTACCAGTATACATGGGAGTTTTGCTGGGGTCTTGGCGAGTTCACCAGGGGAGAAATCCCACGATCGGCCGGGACTATAAACATTTTTAAAAAAATACACAAAGTACTTTTAAAGTAGAATTATGGTCTTGTATAATGTTAAGTGTGCTGATTTAAAAAAAAAATACTACAGAGAGAAAAGGGTAAGATAGAAAGAGAATAATCAGTGAAGGAAAGAAGAAAAATGAAAGGTGGAAGACGGGAAATCTCACAAGGCCTGATCAAAGTTAGGTCTTTGATTATAGCAACAACTAACAAATATATATTATATCGGAAATTATGTATTCACTTATTTTGGCGATAAATAATGTCTATACTGTATCAATACACGCTTGGCATATGGCCGAACTCGATACAGTTGACGGCCACCCTATTTTTAGTAACGGAAAATCCCGGATGTGACGACACACTAAAACCTCCTATTAATTTAAACTTACATGTATCTATTTTACATCGATTGAAGAACAAGTACTTACAACCCTCGATGACTGCTTCCTGGAGTTTTGACCAGTACTCACGCCGAAAAATAGGCATTCGACCATGCCGCTTCCGGGATTCGAACTCATTGTCACCATGTTTGTAGTTCGACGCTCTACCCCTTCACGATGGCGCCTCCGCTGCGTCCCAAACAGATTCATATACATGACGGAAACTAGTTACTGGTCTTTCCTAGGAACGATGGCTAGATAAACTTTCTTTTTGTATCTAAATACGGACATTATACCGTTATATCAAAGAAAAATAAAATAAAGTAACATAACAATTTTACTTACAATGCTCGCACCGTTCTCCATAGTGTGTATCAGAGCACTCGCAGAATGGTTTGCCATCCTTTACCTCACATTCTCCGCCGTTTTCACAGTTGCATATTGCTGTAGAAAATGCATTTTTATCATTTTAACTTTCAGCTAATTGTAAAGATAATTTGCGTAAAAAAATAGAAAACAAAGAAATTGCTTACAATGGCGGAGACTGTAAATAAATTGGAGCAAAGTTCAGGCAATATGAACTTCAATCTGTTTCCGTGATTATGATGATGCGAGAAAGTGAATTATTCGTACGGTTTTTACTTGTCCTAAAATGTGTTGATCATAGTTAAACAGATAAGTCAGTCTTCAGTGTTCTCTGCAAAGTCTTATTTCCAGTTGAAAGTAAGACAAGTCAATTTAAGCAACCTAACCGGAATACGGTACCGCGTGTGCTGTGAAAATATCAAGGGAATTAAATCAAAATTCCGTCGACAAAACGGTATCTCCAGAGTTGCCCCCATTTAAAAGATATCCGAGAACGTTGTATACACTGTTCAGTTGCGCAAACTACAACCAAGATGAAAGTTCAACTTACGGATTTCGCAACTTCTTCCTTCAAAGCCTATTGGGCACATGCAGTAACCATAAAACAGTGACAGTGTTCCTCCGTTCTTACACTGAATGTGACCTGTTTTGTTTTCTGTATAAATACGAATAATTAAAACATTGACTTCATACTTACAACTTCCCCATTTAAAACAATTGTTATAACATATATAGATAACAATAAAGCAAGGTTAAAAATAAAACGTCTTGAACAGAAGCATTTCGTAAACTGTTCTTAAAGCTTGCATTTAAAGAGTTCGGCTATTCCTTAAATACATGTAGTTTCATTACTTCCAAAACCTTAATGATTACAGGAATAAAAATAGATGGTTCTAATTATTAACACTTAAAACTGACTCTTGAACATTTCAATAATAAAAAAAAAATAAAAAAATAATAATACAGTAAATACAATAATAGTAATAGTAATTATTATTATAATCAAATATTGATAATAATATCATTGTAATTATCATTTACTATTACTTTTCTCTTACACACACAAACGCACGCAGGCATACAAAAACAACAACAACAACAACAACACATGAGTACTTACGACAACGGCCGTAACGATCCTGTTCATACCCATCACAGCATCTCGTACGGCATCTATACGCGTTACATGTCTTTTTAGTGAAACACAAACTGAAAATACAAATTTTCTATTGAATAAACTCTTTATTTCTTAACTTTAACTTTGTTAGTGACAAAAGATATTCTGCCTTTGGGACCAGTGCAGATCATTATCAGCTTGCTGATCTGTAAAGTCGGACCATGATGTGTACTATTCGTTAAAAACTGTTTAAATGTTCGAAGTGAACGCAGTTATGAACAATTAATGGAGCTATCAAAATTGAAACAAGGGAACATTTTGAGAAAAGACAAAGAGAAAAAAACGCTGAAATTTACCGATTGTATTTACGATTTCAATTTACCTTGTCTAGTGTCCTTCGGATTGGTTAAGAAATGTAGCCTGCCTCCAGATTGTAAACAATGTCAAATACAGCGAATTTTAATACATCAGGGGCAATAACTCTGTAAGTACATGTCCGATCTGATCCATGATCGAAGCTGATCTAAATCTTATGGTCAGATACATTCTACCCACATTTTGTAATGACTGCTTTAAAATGTAGCTTCCATATCATAAACAATGTCAAATATGGCAATCTTGCTCTATCAGGAGCAATGAATGGCTTACCTGCAATCATCGCTTTCTAAATACAGGGGCGTCGCATCTTCGTGTTCTTCAAAAGAATGGCAACATTTTACTGTTATGCACGTTCCGTTCGCTTCCTGCAAAGTTGAGCATTTATGCGTCTCGTGATTTTCATGCGGGCAGTTGGCAGGTTCTTCTGTACTCCAATCACTGAAAATATGAATTTGACCACGTTAAAACCGAATCAACATATCAACGCCCTGTTGTAAATATTCTCATTATGAGTTGTATTAGTCTAACTATTTCGACTTCGAAGGCAAACCGAATTTATAGGCTGATATTTTATAGTTGTTCACCTTCTACGTCGTAGAGGTGTGACAGTTATAAAATATCAGATCTGTGAAAGGGGTCACACTGAAACGCCAAATTAATTAGGCTAGAGTTGTATAATATTATCAACTAAACAACGCTCAATCCAAGTTGACCAATCAACTCTCCGTCGTGAATTTTGTCTGTAAATAGACCACGTTTACACCAGATTGACCAATCAACGTTCTGCCGTTAATTTTCTTCGGTGCACATTGTAAATCATTTAGACCACGCTCACGCCCAGTTGAACAATCAACGCTCGGAATGCATCTGTATATAGACAACGTTTTATTTGTTGTCAATACAGCAGGGGAGAAAATCGTGTATAGTTAATAAAAAGGCTGAATAAGTTGTGTTCATTGGCAATTTAGATTTTTTAAGTGGGCAGATCCATTCAATATGCATTCATTTTTGTGTATACGCCCATATGCGTACAGGGTCGTCTAAAACAGGGTAAACGAGGCTTTGAAAAGATCGGAGTCCCATAAATAATGCTCGGCAACTTTCAACTAACTTGTTTTTCTCTCTCTCTCTATAATTCACTAAGCCTGCGTATTGTAAGTAAACATATACAAGATTATGGTTTTCAGAGTGTAACATCTTGTATTGCAATCAATAGTTTTCATCTATATTAATGATGAAACATGTTAGGAATATCCGTACGATGTCAGTACGATTTATAAAATCGTACGATTCCCCAAACTTTTAAAACCCTTACGGTCTCCGTTCAATCGTAGCTTCTGGTCACATGCCTACGTTTGCAGGATGCAATCGTAAGATATCCGTAAGGACGTCGCAGACAAGTCTTGCGGAGCTCGAAAGCCTTTCTTATTTTTTGCAGTATCATTGAAATAAAAATACTGCGCTATATTTCTAACATGTACTTATCGATTTAGAACGCAAAGGTCATTTCTGCCGGAAAGACATCTTCCTGGGTAAAATTAGAGCTACAATATACGTGTAATTGTGCTCTTTGGACTTTAAAGTAACAAAAGGATCAAACCCTGATTTTTGAATACGTGACCTTGTGTTTTTGATATGTTTTGCCTAAAGAATAAGTATGTAAATAAAACCGGAGTTTAAAGTGTAAATTATAAACAAGATACTCTTTTTAAAACCTTGAAGTACAAAATTCTAAATATAGCACACACAAGTCACGACGCGGCCATAAACATTTTCGGCTCTATTTCACATTGCGTAAAGAATCGTGATCCGGGTATAATAAAATCGATGCACGATGATATAGTAGCAAGCAACCCGCTCAATCAATTTTATATGAAAACTATGGTGTCTGTTTTGAACCAAAAAAAGAAAAGAAAAAAATCACTTGGCGTAAACCACGACACAATATGACACACGGTATCATTTTTAGTTACATCTGAAAGCATTTTAGTATTTAACAAACCCTGAAGACAAAAGAGTGATTAGACCTGTTCCCCGAGACTCACTGGTGAAGTAAAGGCGTGTACAACGAAGAGCGGCCCCTCAACCTTAAACCCGTGAGTTGTGTGTCCAAATCCTGTTGTCGTCACAACTGTACCGTTTTTGGTATTGTCTCGTAAAATGAGATAATTTCTCATAGTCAATGTTTCCATGAAATGTGTATTAATTCTTTACAAAATCTACAAATTGCTATTATTTCGTACTAATGGGTTTTATTTCATTTTTGTTCAAGTGACTTGACAGTGAGATAACGAAAGAAGTACATTGTAATCTAATATTCATTTTTGAAACAGAAGTTTTTTTTTAAATAATAGCTTGTAAGATATAGACTGCAAAATTGTACCAAGATATGGAGTACTGCAGTAAACTCTGAACGGCTGTTTTCTATGCTTTGTTTTGTAAAAACAGAGATGAGAAACAGGGATGCACGACTCTTCATTTGATGCGCCCCCGTAAATGAGTATTTAAGTATACAGCGGATACGAGTTCTGTCTGGGGTCCCCACAACAAGTCCTTGTAAGTTCTTGTCGGAGAGTTAATGCCTGCTGCGCCTCCTCCCTCCATCCACACATTCGCGAAATATGACATATACATGTATTATATTAACTGTACACTTTAGAAATAAGTTATGATAAGATCTTCGATCAAAGGGTTTTTCCAACTCGAGATTTTGTAAATTTCTAATTGGTGCGTCCATACAATTGACTATGATTACTCATTACGCCAGGACTTCCTGATTGGTTAACTTATTTGTCTGCTTATATCATTATGAATATAAGCTACATGAAACTGTTCATGAATATCGAACAAAAAATGAACTTTAAATGCATGCAATAGACAGGTGCAGATTGTTTACAAATATCATTGAAGTAACGTGTTATTATTTGTGTACTTTTCCGTATCACGGTGAGGTACTCTGCGGTTTTTTTTTCGCCGAAATCCGGTAAGCCAAAAAATACACCTTGTTGGTTCATACGCCACTATTTTATGCATCGTATAAAATAAATTTGTATTTTGTCTTTTGAAACGTTAGACCTTATCTAATAACTCAAGACTGAGAGAAAAAGAAACTTCTGTCTCACAAAAAGCTCGAACTAAAAACTTCCAGGTTGAGTGGTTGGCTCTAAACCTCTTAATCACAAATGTTCGAACAGATCCTAAGGAATATATGTACATAACATACTTTTACAAAATATTGGCCCATTTTTACGGGACATCACGATCAAAGTAGAAAAATTCACAACAAAACGGAAAACGGAAAACATTTTTGCCTGGCTTGTCTGTAGATAAAATCAATTTTGTATTGTATTTTTATATCTAATTTATTATATCTGGCATCATTAAATACATTTTCACAACACACAGGGAAAAAAGTGCAGTCTGCCTTCCCGAAACGAAAGTCAAGACAGCGCTGAAAGAACCTTGCACAAAACTGTATAATGCATGTATGCTTTTAAAAAAATACGACAATATTTTCCTTATGCGTAATAACAAAAACCGTGCAAGGCAGTCAGTGGTTTAAGGTGATTCAATGGGTTTAAGGTCGTTAATTTTGTACTCAAAGTAGCATTTTATGATCTCCTATCAGCGATATGGAATTATTTCAATCTGTTATGAATAGTTCAATCCTCTCCAACAGCTGTCATTAGCTCATAAATAAATTCAAGTGACCTAAACAACAATACACAGGTGATAAAAGAAGGAATTATTTGATAAAAATGCAAATACATGTACTGTATACGTATATAATACTCGATGTTTATAAAATATATATAAAAGGTAGATCTTTACCTAGATAATAAGTATATTAGAAAATTTACATAAAAGGTAGATCTTTACCTAGATAATAATACATTTATAATCCTCCAATACTGAAGAGCTAGAGCTATCGCAAGCCATTTTCCTATTTATTTCCAAAATGTGATATATCTCTTATTCCAAATATATTTCTATCGTTTTAATAGAGTTATCTCTTTCACGCTGAGAGATATCTTTGGATCAAAGAAATATATCTTGAACTTTAAGAGATATCTCTTCTACTTTTTATTTTGAGTACAAGAGATATATAGACTATTACATTGAGAGATATCTCATTAGTATTGGGATATATCTTCCAAAACATGAGAGATGTCTTTTTTAAAAGAAAGATATCTCCTAATTTACAGAGATATCTCTGAATTTAAGAGATAGGTCCCCTATTTGTGCAGATATCGTTATGAAGTTAGAGACATATCTCTTTTTTATTTAATAGTAAAAAAAGATATAGCTCTGTAATTTCAAAGAGATATCTTTCATTTTAATAGAGATATCTATTTCATGCTGAGAGTTATCTTTGTATCACATCTCATGAATGTTAAGCGATATCTCTTCTACTTAAAGAGATATATTAATTTTTAACATCCTATGCGAGATGTCTTTCTATTTTTGAGAGATAGCTCTGAAAGTTACAGAGATACCTCTCTAAGTTTAGACATTCTCTCTATTTTAAAAATCGATATCGCTTGAGGAAGGAGATATATCTGTACGGTATAGAGATATCTCTACTACATTGAGAGATATCTCTTTAGCATTTGGAGATACATTTCAAAATAGTAGAAATATCTCTATTAAAAGAAAGCTATCTCTTAATTTACGAAGATATCCCTAAATTTAAGAGATATCTCCCATATTTTAGGAGATATCTCTTTGAAATCAGAGTGATATCTCGTTTTTGATTAAATAGTACTTAGCTTGCAATATAGAGCTGTCTCATGATCGTGCTGCATTGTTACGTACACATGAAAAAGTACATCGTGTATTTCAACTTCCTTACTGTGGTGAATTTGCACCATTACCGCTAAACCACTTAAAATATTCAATCCACAATATTGATAAAACATTTAGCAATATATATTATACAGTAGAAAATATTTCAAGCAATGCATCTGAAGTGATCATTGAAAGTCGCATTAGCCCTTTATTTAAAATATCTTAAGATGTCAAATTATAATTGTGTAGCTTTCCTCAGTATTTTTCTCAATGATACTGCAACAACACCAAACTGTCACGCTCAAAGGAGTGGTGATGCTTGAATGTGTTTCTTAGCTTTGGTATAAAATCATTGCATATTGAAGCAAGGTGATGTGACAGAAAATTGACCATTATCACGAAATATAACAAAGGGGGACAACTAAAAATAGACAACTTAGACTTATGGTTCATGTTCATTGAAGCTCTATCACTTTAAAGAGTCTTACTCCGCACAGAGGAATGTAACAAAAAACATGCTCAGAAAGAAGGTGTCCCCTAAGTCAGAAATGACTGGTCCTTATAGGATATGCTTCTACTTGTACCTTATATGTCAAACACATCCCGAATCTTCTGTTCAACTAATGGTGTAACTTATTCACTCGGAGAGACACAAGAATGAAAGATACATGACATTAATTAATTTCAATGTATACGTATAATTTATTCATTGAAAAATGGCAAACGCCGCAAATTAAATATGTTACGTGGGGCCGCGTTTTCACCGTGCTGAAACCCTTTACATCCCCGTTTTTTTTTTTTTTTTTTTTTTTTGACTTAACTTTTTAAACAATTTGGCGTCACTTTCCCGAACACAGCATCTAACGTTTTTTTTACTAAAAGCATCATTTCGATAAGTTTTCATTAAAAATCTATTTTTAAGGCAAGATGGTTGAAGAAAAGTTTCTACCATGAGATATTTGGTTCAGATGGAATCCGTCACCTCGGGAAACTGTTTCGCGGGAACTCGGCAGAGCCTCGTTCCCGCCAAAACAGTTACCCTCGGTGACGGATATTTCGATCTGAACCGCATGCTCATGGAAGAAACTAATAATATCAAAGCAGTTTATTCATTTAATAAGACACACCATATGCATGCTCATGGAATAGTGAAATAGTATTTACATTCACCCAATAAGATGCATCAAAATCAAAAGTGGTCATGCACAGTATAGACGACTACTTTTTACAGGTGCATTTAATATAAAAATTATGATATATATGTATTGATTGCTTACGGAGCGTAATTGGGGTGACCACTAACACAGGTTCAACTGTATTCTCTTTCAGGAAGACACGAAATAAACTCGCAGTTCACTATTTGTTCAGGAAGTTTTATTTGTCCTAAAACAAGAGATTAGTACAATGGTAGATTTTATACATTAATTCAAACCGGTATTGACCTCGAATACATGGTGTAATCAATCGCCGGTTAAATACAATTGGCGAAGTGAAAATACATGGTGTAATCAATGGTTAAATACAATTGGCGAAGTGAAAATACATGGCGATTTAATGGCTTGAATAAAATATGGATTGTAAAATTAATTCTTTTTACATGTATTTACACACTAACAAAGATTCAACTAGTTTCTCTTTCAGGAAGACCCGAAATAAACTCGCAGTTCATTATTTGTTCAGGAAGTTTTGTTGGTCCGGAAACAAAAGAAATATGTGTCTGTTTAAATTACAATCGGAACATATTGTTGACGAATACAATAACTAACAATGTCTTTTTTTTTTAAGTAAATGAATATTTCTTTATTTATGCAGAGCAACGTCTTGAATATCTATAAATACATATGTATATTTTAATGTTAGCCATATGATATTATAAATTGTTTTAAGAATGGGTTGTTACTTTATTGTTCTAATGTTTTGTGAGTGCGTGTACGACAAAGAAAATACATGTTGACAAAAGAAATAAAATGAAAAAAAGACACAAATACAATCATCAACAACAACAATTATTACAGTAATCATTATCATTATTAGTTACAATATATAATATCAAATGATCTCACATGAAATTAGAACTGCAAAAACACTTTTATGTATTGTTTAGACATAACTATTTTAACACATAAATTGTAATTTTATTTATTTATTTGTAAGAAACTTGTTCATCATTAAGAACATCATTTTAAGATTAGTGTACGAATTATTTTTCGATCATTTTTAAGAGAAAACATATACTTATAATACAGAGACAGTAAACGTACGCTTTCAGGATTTGTACTCGTGTGGAGAATATAAATCTTTCATGTTTCCCGTATAAGTACAATGGTAGATTTTATACAATAATTCAAACCTTTATTGACCTCGAATATGTGGTTTAATCAATCGGCGAAATACAAATGCTGATTCAATGGCCTGAATGAAATATGGGTTGTAAAATATGTTTGTGCGATAATGGTTCGACTTTAGGTTAAACATTTCAAAATGATAGATGGTTTTCAACATTATGATCAAGAAGATCTCAAAACTAGTAAGACGTACGCATGAACATTGCTCCATTGCAATATACGAGGGACTTTTAAACTGACCAAAAAAGTCACCTAGAATATTTAGGATTTACATATATATCCTTATATAACATCTGCCAAACAAAAAAACTATTTTTTTTACTAATAATCTATCGGAGACGTTTACATTTTTATTGAGGGTAATATAAAAAATATAAACAAACTTACAACATATTCCACCAGAAGCCATGCACAGGCGAAAGAACTAGCGCCAGCGTCACCAGCAGAAAAATTCCTGCAGACGGCATTTTATCGTTTGCGTACGTCTGTCGCCTGCGATATATCCTTTAACAGTTTTATATACTACTGTAATATTACCCGGATACGTTCACACATCGATAAACTTATGTGGAGATCGTTACGTAAATAAATATCACGGTGCAAGTGACCTAAGCACCCGCTTATATGTACACATGCATACAGAAAATAGTTCTTCAAAAAAAAATGGAAATAATATTTCATTATGTCAGTTGGTATTTCGATACATTTTCATAAAAATTATGTATTCAATGTTCTTTTTACACGAGTGAGTATCTTTAAGGACAGGCTTCAAAATGTGTAAAACAATTAATTTGATTTAAAAGGGAAATTATGTTTTAAGTGAGTAAAAACAAGCGCAGCTATATTGAGTGCATAAAATATGTTGCCGCCTATATAATATGTTGTTGTCCGAGGCTAAATATGCTGTCGCCTAACAAAACATTTTCCACAACGAAAACGTAATTTGAACCATGACCTGGGGTATTCCAGTAGCATCTTAAGTGATTTCATAAGTATTTTAACTTAAGTCTTAAATTTCTTTTTGTTATAAATCGCTCAAAAGTGAATGATTGTGTGTAATTTCGACATCATTATTATAGAAAATGGTCATGGAAGATTTAATAAATGTTCAACATGCTGCAATGCACATTCTCCGTTTTAAATTATCATCTTAGGGTATTGTTAAGTTTAAGGAAAATCTTAAGATTTGACTTAAGATTCTACTGGAATATGACCCCTGATAAATAATGCAGCCTTTAAATCAATTGTGTTGAAGTACAACTACTTACATGAACAATATACATGTATATACAAATCTCTAATTGAAGCTCGGACATTTTAAAAAGACCTTTGAGATCAAATTCAAGATGTTCAAAGTTTCTAATCGCTTGTTATATGTAAATTGTTTACTAATCGCATAATCGCCCTGTAATTTTCCCTCAGTATCAATTTATCAAATTTATTGTGAGAAAATCCTGTTATTATTTTTAAATTTTGTATCAGGTTCATGCAGGTTTTAATTTCATATATGGGATAGTTTTAATTTCACTACGCTATTGTATATCTTAGAAGTGATCAAAAGTCAAGTTCCTCAAAACTGGATCCTAATTTAACCTTAGGACCCTGATCAAAAGATAATCTAATAGCATCAATGCATTGAGGAGCGGACCAGTGGTCTAGTAGTTAACGCGCTGGACTTGTAATCCAGGGATCGCAGGTTTGATCCCACGCTCCTCCACTAACATAACTAACGATCTTTCGAATGAGACCTAAAACCGAGGTCTGATGTATCGGTGCTGTACGCCGAAACCAAAAATAAATAAACTCTACTTGGGGCGTTGGTCACATAGGTTATCCGGTACCAACGATAAAACTATAAAAAATACACCAATGCGTTGGGAACGACTCTTGACAAAGAACATACGCCTTGACGGAGCAAGAGTTCACGGATCCTTTATCTGAATGAAGATATTCTTTGCATTTTTGTTTAAGAAATGAAAGTCTCGCCTGAAATGAAGAGAAAAAGAAAACTAAATACTGACAGACGACTTTTATCAAAATGAATTATGCCATTTTCCTTATTTTGTTTTTTAGAATTCAAATTTATTGAAATTTTCCTTGACAACGTGCCAGGGTAATCGAACACTTTATTGTTCACAGTATTATATTCAAAATGATTCAAATAAAAACTTTTGGAACAAAGAATGTAAATACGACGTAATACTGTGTACGGTTGAATACTTATAGGACAGCTATTCAATCGTTTAAAACAGCCTACTAATCTGGTAAACACCCGGTTGCAAATACTCGCGACGGCGTCTGCGTTGGCGTCACACCATGGTTAAGTTTTCCATTACCGGGTACATCCCACTTGTTTTCAAAACCATTAAAATATTGCTTTGAAACTTACACTTATAAACCATCATTACCTCCACCAACAGCCAAGAGTACATAACTCTCTGATGGTTTTTGTAAGACGTATGGACCTTTTAAGGCTTAGAAAATACATTGAATCTAACTACTTTTACTTGCTAAATGGTCCTTTACACCTAAAATGGAGTGAACGAAACGAATTTGAAAGCAAATAAGTACCATTTTTTACATCACATGATACAAATTCGTTCGAATATATATATGCCATTTTCCTTATTTTGTTTTTTAGAATTCAAATTTATTGAAATTTTCCTTGACAACGTGCCACGGTAATCGAACACTTTATTGTTCACAGTATTATATTCAAAATGATTTAAATAAAAACTTTTGGAACAAAGAATGTAAATACGACGTAATACTGTGTACGGTTGAATACTTATAGGACAGCTATTCAATCGTTTAAAACAGCCTACTAAACTGGTAAACACCCGGTTGCAAATTTCATAGGCCGCGTCAGTTGCAGACGACAGTTTTCGTTTTCGACTATGTAGAAAAAGTCAATGTCTTCTGTGCGTGAATTTCTAGTTCTTGTTGCATTGGCAACAATTTTGTCGCCATCTAGTGCAGGATTTGGGAACTGGTGGAGGTAGGGTTTTTTTTACTTCTTTTGCTTTAACTTCCGTTATGACAGTATTTCAGTTATTTACAGACGGGTAGTTAACCGGAGCATCGTTCCTTGCTAGGACCATTTTATACTATAGCTTCATTCTCTGTAAGAAACTGCCAGCCTTCTCAGGTCGATAGCGGGACTCGAACCCATGACCCTCAATCTGTAATCTTAACCGCTCGCCCACGTTAGATACTTCACATTTTATTATTTGTGCAAATAAATGTAGTTTCTATTGTTCTTATCTAAAGTTTATCTAAAATACAAGTTATTTATTTCTTGTTTACTGTAAACGTCTAAGCGAGGCATAGGGAAAATATTAGTGGAGCAGACATGAAGGCTGGACTTTTGCTGCAAGTAAAGTGTTGTTTTAGGTATAAGGTCACCAAACACACAGAAATGTTCGATAGTCCGATGTTAACTATACATGTCAATGATTTCCTTCAAATGGATGGCAAATTAAACAATGAACTTTCTTACTTAACGGCAGTTCTAACACGATCCGCCATTTTTCCATTCTACTAAATATATATAGGAAAAGAATCTACCATCACCAACTCGCGCGCGTCCAATCGCACTTCTGATATTGAACTCCAGGCTGTATTTTAATCAACACTATTTGAACTGTACCATGCGAAAGGTGTTCAATAAAGGAACTGCAACATAACTGCTGATTTTAAGCTCGGCTTTTCGAAAACGGGGAGCTATCCGCTACTCGCGACGGCGTCTGCGTTGGCGTCACACCATGGTTAAGTTTTCCATTACCGGGTACATCCCACTTGTTTTCAAAACCATTAAAATATTGCTTTGAAACTTACACTTATAAACCATCATTACCTCCACCAACAGCCAAGAGTACATAACTCTCTGATGGTTTTTGTAAGACGTATGGACCTTTTTAGGCTTAGAAAATACATTGAATCTAACTACTTTTACTTGCTAAATGGTCCTTTACACCTAAAATGGAGTGAACGAAACGAATTTGAAAGCAAATAAGTACCATTTTTTACATCACATGATACAAATTCGTTCGAAATGAATTTTGTAGTATAAATTGCATGAAACATGAAAAAGTATTATTCATACAATAGACATTCCTTTAGCAATGTCGACGTGCTTGTCAACAAATGCGGCGTATTTTAATTTCAATTATGATTGCGTGGTGTATATTGGCGACGGTAGAAAACAAAAATTATCAAAATCGCTCTAACGGAAAAATGCAGTTCAATAAAACTTTGCACAAATAAACGTTATCTATTAAAAGTATCCTACATCTGTTAAGAAATGTTAGGACAGTATAGAACAATAGCTAGACCTAAAATTTCCCAAAAATACTATTTACATAATTTTATATCAATGCAAAAACTAAACAATTCAGAACATCGTTTTATATGTCAACATAAGTTACATGACACTGACATCAATATCTTGTGTTCTTTTGTCAAACATATATATGTATAAAAAGTGAGATATTTGTAAAATTGTGTTTGACCTTGATTTTCCTGGTCGCGAAAATATATGTGACAAAGGAATAAAAATGTTGATTTCTCTCTTCGTAATTGCAAATTCGTTAAAAGGACACAACATATTGTTGTCAGTATCATATTACTCATGTTTGCAGTTAACCACCGTCCGAAAATTTCTTAACATATGTAAAATAAAGATACTTTAATAACATCCATTTGTGCAAAGTTTAATTAAACTGCATTTTGCCGTTAGGGAGATTTTGATAACTTTAGTTTTCTACCTTCCGATCCACTTTGGTACTGTGAAAGGCCCTTTAAACTATTTATTTAAATATGAAATATTATCAAACATTAATTTTCCATAATTGCCAAATCACGCATCATGCATGCTATTAGATTACATTTGGAAACAGGATAGAGTGAAATAATGACATGTAAAATGACGTGTGAAGGTCCGCTTTTTGTTAAAGATTTCTGATCAGATCCTGTTTTTTTCTTCAATTTATTTTAATATTTTCGTGTCTGAATCATGTAAAATGTTTTGACTCAGTGTAGAATTGCACTGTTAGTGATGTCCTTGGTTTGTGGGTTGAAATGGGCGTGAACGAATGACTTAAATCGAAAACAGTAGCTTATTGTTTCCTTCTTATTTTACCATTTTCACCATTGACTGATTAATTAATTGATTGAGTCATTCATTATCTCATCCATTCATTTATTCGATTATATGTTATCTTACTATCTTTTTTTTCTTTCATCTATGTTTTGTTCCTTTTTTAAAAAACACGTGTAGCAGACGAATGATCGAACGATTTGATGTGGCGTTATTTTTAGCGATTTTTTTCTTCCCCTTGTATTACATGCACTTTTAAATACATATATAGAAACATGACGCACCCTCTTTTTCCTGGATACATGCCTCACAAATTTTCCTGGAACAGACGTGTTTTAAAATTGCCGGATCTTTACACTTAACTGATCATGCATACATGAATAATCAACTCATAACTGTAAAAGTTCATTGAAAATAAATTGTAAACTTATCAATTTACACATCGATAATGTAAATTTATATTCTTGTAAAATTTATGCACACACTTTGTCTACACGTGAGATTTCTCTGTAACTTTGACAGATATCTGTCCGAAGTAGAAAGATATATCTTAAATGATGTTAAACAGATATCTCTGTAAGTAGAAGATATATCTCTTAATGTTCAGGAGATATCTTTCTGTGATACAAAGACATCTGTCAGCGTTAAATAGATATCACTGTTTAAACGAAAAAATATCTCTTTGAAATTGGAGACACATCTCTTTTTGGAATAATATAGTAAAATGGCTTACGATAGAAAATTAGGGTTAGAAACTTATGGATAAATAAAAAGAATATATGGAACTACTTGTTTGTATGTAAAGCGTTCGGCCGTAAGGAAGCTTACCGAGGGGTACACGAAACTATCCTATCTGCTTCTATTTTCATATACACTTTGACTAGTTTTGCTTTGACCCCTCTGTTAACATTGGACCGATTGAAAATTCAATCGATGCAAAAAAACATAACTGCATATGAGAAATTACCTTGATTATTTTCAAACCCGGAAGACTTGCATGTTAAGCTTCATATTGCAATATTAGCCAATAAATATTTTATTACGCTGAGCTATATATGATATCATTTAAAAGTGCACGAACCGAGCCAAACAATAAAATAATGAAAAATGTCGTCTGCCGCTGCGTGTTAAGTGGTTTCCTGGAAGAGAACATGGTAACTGATATACAGTAGGCTTAGTTGGCTATATTTAAAAACATTCAAGTAGAAGTGCAAGGTGTATACTGTATTCATAAGGTTACACTTGTCGTAAAAACGCTGTTAGAGGTGGTTTCCCCCCAAACAAAATCCGGCACATAACCAAAAACGTGACAAAGGATCTTATTTTAAGTAAACCATCACGCTAATGATTGTACCCAAGCTTTAAGAAGTATTTGGTCTTGTATAACCATTTCAAATTACTATGTTCTGTCAACCAAAACAGGACATCTCAGTCACGTTTTAAAGACTATGTACTGCATCGTTCTTGTGTAACCTTAAGTATATATCCATGCGCGTTTCATAAAACTGTGTCTTTTGAAATCAAAGCTCCGAGAGGACTGATTGAAACAGCAGAAAGGATGCACGGTGAATGATATGTAACAAATGACAATTTTTTCCCCTGATGACATTCATTCAATAGATCACTGATTGCAATACATGTACAAGACTATGTCCAGCGGCTCCCTGGTTGTTCAATAACAATATTGACTGGCTGGATTTAGCAGAAGATTTACTTAGCACGCGTAGGCATTCGTATTTGTTTGTGATGCGGTCACTTGCAGTAACGAAGTTCCTCATGAAATTATTTAGTACAGCTCGTGACTAATAAATACACTTGGAACTTGAAACTTGGTGCCTTCCAATATTTGCGTAATATTTCACTACGGTAGTGCACCTTTCTCATGTTGAGAATCAAACCTTTTTTATTATGCGTAGGTGCAACTATATTATCATTGTTTAAAATAGCATCATTCTCATCGTCAGTTTTAGTTCAAGTTACTTATTTTTTTAAAAGCACCATCGTCATTTCCCCCCATAATCTAGCATTCATCGGTTTTTTTACCCCTTGGACATTTATTGATATCATTTCGGTTAACCCCTTCAGCCGTATCCGTCCTCAAAACATTCTTGAAAACGTTTTGCACATTGCGTTCCAATGGTATGGGTTTGTGTAGGAAATCAATGAATGAGTTTTGAAGCATAAACATGTAACTTTTCCCGCAGCTATGTTTCTTTTCCTACCAAAATCCAGGTTTAAAAGATCCGATTTTTTTACGTCTTTAGATTTATCTGTTTGAAAGTTCGTTGATATCATTCGAGTTACTGAAAATAACAAAGCCGATGTAATATACAGCTGGCTTTCGTGAAGCAGTCTAAAACATTCGACTTAAAAGGACTCCGACTTAAATATCTAAATTTCATTTAGGTACTAGTATACGTTATCAGATATTGCAAATAACTTTGAGATAAGCATGGATTTGACTTAAAGAGTTCTTGGTGACAAGAGTCCACGTTTCGTCTACAATACGATTAAAATCCCAATTTCACATATACAAGTAGGTCTTATTTTACCAAGAAATATGTCATACTGACAGAAATAAACTTCATCTGTACTAAAAACATTTCTTTGCTTTTTAAATCGATAAGTACATCTCATAAATATAGTGCAGTATTTTTTTCATTCATGATATTGCAAAAAAAGAAAAGAAAGTATGTCTGGCAACTCTTTACCTTGAAGAAACAACTTGAATACAAAAGAAAGGCATATATCAACATTGTTTTAGAGTGTTTAAAACATTATCATTATCCTTTAAATAAATTTACATGGTACTATATCAGTGAATTCAAAGAGATCCTGGAATTTAAATGCATGTGTAGTAATATGTAACAAAATAGCCCAGTCCTTATTTTTTTTTTTTGATAACTAACGATGTCTTTTGGATACAGTGGCTGGAGTGAGGAGGTTCCCACCAACTGCCCACACCAGAACAGCGAGACCCATGTGTGCTCTACACTACAATCTTCGGCAGGAATTTGTTGCACAATCGACTGCTGTGAAAACTTTGAGGACGACGAAGAGGTGGTACATTCTAATGGAGACGATAGCACCGAGGATACAGACGATAGCACCCAGGACACAGACGATAGCACCGAGGACAAAGATGATAGCACCGAGGACACAGGCGAATTGAGCGAGCATAGCGGCAACCACGGCGGCAATCATGGCGGGCATCATGGCGGCAATAATGGTGAATCTTGCAGGTAAAAAACGTTCAGACGTTTTACTAAACATAGTTTTTAAAATCAAAACATTTGAGCGTTGACAAAGACAGGCGTAGCTGCATGTAATACGGTATTAATTTACAGTTCTTCAGACAAAAAAGCTGTGTTTGTTTAACTACAAGACAATTTTAGCATTTCAAGGATTGTTTAAATTTTTCAGCTTTACATAACAAGTATATGTATTATGTTACAAACTTCTTAGTTTACATGTTCACCTTGCATGACCAATTGTTTGTCTTCCTCTTTAGTCCATATAGTCGCAGCTTGGGCAAGAGCCCAAGAATAAAATCCCCATTTCTATATCTCTCTCACCGACTTATTTTTCAATATAAAGTTATTTTTATTTCTCAATACTATACCGCCTTCAAGAGTCGCCATGAGTTTGTTTTCAGAACTTTAAATGCAAAGTAAAGGTTTTTGCAAACGAAATAAACTATAATTAAAACTCTATGTAGTCAGATGAGTTTTCACATGCCTTCGTCAACACAGGAATTTACTTCCTTGTTTAATAAATAATCATCAGTATAACCAAGGTTATCAATGTGTTGTCACTTAACACTCAAACTTCTGTGAAGCAGTCAATCAATTGATACATCGTACACCTACAATCATTGTAGGCAAGTGATTTAACTGGGTGTTTTGGATGCAGCAGTATAGTGCCTGTGTGTCCTTAAGGACCACTAACACAGTTCCAAACAAATGCACATGTATATCTGAACTTTGTTCTTTTAGCCTATGTGCGGTCTATCGTTCATGTAACTTGTATAAATGCCGTAGAAGTTGTTGTGACGGGTATGAAAGAGACTATTGGGGAAGATGTAGTAAGTACTAGTTTTGACATACACTCAAACTTATGATATAGCCAGTGGAAATACAAAATAAATGACCGCAGTACAAACGGGCGGCAACTTAAACCTTGTATTTCCTCGTGCTCTGGAAATGATAATCGATGTGACGCTCACACGTTTTCTCTCGGTGGTTATCACAATATCTTGACCAGTTAAATATATCTATAAAGCTATATATAATGCACGTTTGCAGTTCACCTAACCATCGGAAAGGACCAGTGCTAGACCTCCATACCAAGGAACTGTCAACTTTCTTACCATGATACAGTGTTCGGTAACAGGGCTCGAACCCATGTAAGAACTTAAGTGACTTCAGATCAGGAACCTTATCCGCTCGACCATTGAGGCGGTTTTGTTGTTACAATAGTCTTGGCTTCGTACATTTTACCCAATTCTTGCAACACACTGTGTGCAGATGTTACTTCAATTCAATGATATTTCCTTTCAAGCTAATGAAACAGGGGATCTGCAGTGTGAAAATGGCGGGGTACTTAAACGCAATTGGTGGGGAAAGACGTACTGCGCATGCCCACATGGGTTCAGGGGACATAACTGCGAAAAACGTGAGTCAGTCTCTTTGGAAAACACTTTTAATGATACCTAGCTGCTCGTAAATTCAATTTAAGAAGTTGTAGATCGTTATGTAATGTCGTTGTATTACTTTAGTGGTGTTTGTTTTCAAACAGTCCTTCAGCTTGAAGTTCAACGTCCATGAACATACAGATATATAGCACACAACTTAATTTATACACCGCCTTTATTGGCTAGAAAAGAACTCTAACATAGAACTAACCAATCAGCAGCAAACATTTTAGAGATTTGACCTTTAGTAGGGTAAAAGCAAGAGAAAGAATTTTGACACCCATTTCTTTTAAGTATTTTTCTTAGACTACAGATAAAATGAAAGTTTATTTATGTTAATTTCATTCCTTGTGATTTAGCTATTTGCCGTTGCAAAAATGATGGAGAATGTGTGGTCATGGACGGAAAGCCGCATTGTAACTGTTCGCACGGTTACTATGGAGACAGATGCGAGAAATGTAAGTTACCAATTAGCAGTGACGCAATTTTTAAAACAGTCTTAGTTTATGAACTACATTTTATTGATACCAAAAATAAATAGTTTGCCTATGTCTGTTAAATGCGTTTTCCGGTTTGCTGTGTTAATATTTTTGATGCTGGTAGGAACTCCACAAGGTACTACTTCAGACACGTAATGACATCGGAACGAATAACCTCCGCATCATCCTGAAGTGTTAAATATACTGACTTTTGCCTGTACGCAACGGGTCCCGCACCAAAAGCAGGAAGGACAATAATTGTACTACCAAAGTAAACCACTGAGACACAAGACTTTCTCAAACAAAAGTGAGATGCTAATGGTTCTACTGTTGCGGCTTCACGGCGCCCACGCCCTTCGAACCTGTTGTGTTATAAAACAGTTCTTACAGATTTTTGATCATCAATATTGGGAAATTTACAAAAATAAATGAAATTCATCATCTATATAATTTACATTACAACACAGACAAAGACTATCATTTTGATGTTTACTGCGCAGTATCTGAATGTACTCCAAGAGAATGCGGTTGAATAAGGTCACTGGTTTTGAGTTTATTTCTTGCTTATCTCTTCAGCAAATTGTACAAAGAAGTGCTATAACGGCGGAAAGTGTTACATAAACGATGATAAAGAGTTTTGTTGGTGCCCAGATAACTACATTGGAAGGCAGTGCAAGAAATACTGTATGTGCATGTATAGTACTTTTTGTTTCACACCATTTAAGCTGTAACCAATAGCCTTTTAGCATTTGAATCAATGTATGTGCATTGTGTATGGCATTGTTCGATTTAGCAGTATTTCCAATGCATTTGCGTTACATGAGATTGTGAACAGCAAGTAATGGCATGATGGAAACCTTATTCTTAGGCGAACTTTCAAACATGATACTACATGTAATAACATAAAAGAAGAGTAATTGCAAATAGGAGGTCGTGCGATCAGGATTGTGCCTTTTTCCTACGTCATTGCATCATTGCATAAAAGAAGCATCTCATAATGGCACACAGTTAACATCACGGACAGGATCTGTAACAATTGGTAATTATATGTATGCAGACAAAAACTTCAGATTATATGTATATGTCGCATTTTGTAGTGACAGGAAACACTTCATTTTAAATACAAGATAATTTTAAAGCTACATGTATAAATATCCAAAATAAGCGTAAATGGCACGGTTGACAATAAACAATACATGTAACAGAAAGCAAATTTGTATAATAACTGTTGTTATAACATGAAAACATAATTTAAAGACGTAATTATGTATGAAGAAAATGGTATGCTAGTCGGACATTCATGTACATTTTACAAAATCATTATTATTTTGTAGTTTACATTGCAAAATCATCTAGTACTGTGAGTAGACAATGTGTTTCATTTTAATAGATACCAATCCCGATACGTGTCCAGTTCCCGAGCATGTGAGCGACATGTGCGAGTGCCAATGCACGGGTAACAGTGACTGTGAAGAAAATCACGTGTGTTGTAAGGAAGGTTGTAGCGCCGTGTGCCGGAAGACAAAAGCCGAGTTCTGTACATATGAAGGAAGTAGATATGATATCAACTCTACGTGCAGTCCCGACCCCTGCACGGTAATTATAACTTTGAAATGTTACTTGCCAACATGTATGTAAGTGAGGTCGTGGGTTCGAATCGCAGCAACATTTAACGTCGAATCCACAGTCCCTTTTTTCGGCGCGAACACTGGTCAGAACTCCATGAACTCGCAAATTCATGACTTTGGCCTTTAGAAGTTTGGACTAAGAGCAGATATCATTTATTCACTTTGATTACAGGACTGTTTCTGTACCGATACTGGAAATATGATCTGCTCTTCTGTAAGTTGTGCACGGCTCGATTGCTCTTACGGGGAACCGAGTGTAATGCCAGGGAACTGTTGCCCGTCGTGTCCTGGTAAGTCATGTGTTATATATTCCTAAATGTTTAGTTAAAAGTATTGATGAGTCGCAGCTGTATTTTGGCTTATGAGGTACGTGGGTCGTTTTGTTCATAATTATGACAAGACCTATAGTTGTTATTTAGAATCGTGATACCGTTATCTTTGGACATGTGGTTCGCAAGTCATCTTAGCTTTCTTGGCGTTTCTCTCTAATTTAGAAATTCACATGCACTTAGATACACATTCCTTTCTACAGATAAACCTGATCCTCCAAAAATGTACAACTGCCCCACCAGTGTTTTGTACCTGAACACCACGCCTGACGGTGACAAGGCATACCTTGACGGGGATTATACCAAGATACAGGCCTACGATTCCAGGGGCAAATCACTATTGGTAAAGTTTTAATGTGAATTTGAATTGCGGTAACAGTATATAAAATAGTGCTCCCAACTAAGCCACGAACTCTTTGAGAAACAGCGACGCTGGACTCCTTATCTGTAAGACGCATGTTTAAATCTTGCCAGTTGCGGAATTTCAAAACGACTTTTTAAAACACTTTTCTTCGGCGCATAATTGTATCTTATATTTGTTTCGTATATTTCATATATTCAGTTCTATGGTTCTTAGAGTATAACATCGCTAAGTTTATAAATTTTAGTTGACTTTAGTTACAGTAACATTCTTGTTTACGTTTGATGCATTAAATCAAGTTTATTTGACTCACGCACTACAATCAAGACATGCATACTTATTATTTAAAACATGGACAACTAGGGCAAAATATATAAGGCAGACAATAAATGATTTTAAGTACATGTAGGTGTGAATTGCACTGATGTGGATTCATAAAGAGACGGCCAAGTTTACGTTCACAACAAAGTCATTAACTAACCATTGCATCTCTATTAATCTTTACTTGTATATTTCGGCTTCATATTTAATTATTTAAAAAAACACATAAATCAAATTTGCCCCCACCCCTCCCAAAGTTTATACTTTATAAGTGTTAAACACATGACATTTTCATCATCCTTTTTACTAGTTAAAAAATTTGTTCACATTTTTGTTTCTTTAATAAACATAATTTGAATTGTGTGTTATATAATTATGGGCTTACATATTGACTTTTTTTCATCAACATATTTCCATTCAATATTTACCGAACTTGTCTGTTACCATCAACCTATGTAACTTTTCCTCTATTAGGGAAAGGTGGTATTTAATGTTGTTAGAACTTGTGACCTGACCCTTTTCCCATACATTTGTTGTCATATGGTGTACTTTCCTTATTATTGTACTTAACATTGGAAATGAAATATGTTTAAACTAGTCACATGGCACACTCAATATCGATTATTTAACAGTTCTGTATAATGTGTGAAAAATCAATAATATAATGTTATTAATCAAGTGATTTCATATTGGCCTTGTTATTTGTCCGAGGGTGGTCGGAAATCCCACCCAAGGGTTGAGATACGTCACAAAAATGAGGCTCTGCCGATTTTTTTTGGACGTATCTCAACCCGAGGGTGAGATTTCCTTATCCACAACTCAATGGACATGGTCGATTTATTTTCTCACCGTTTGAATCGCATTTTCACACAAGTTAGTACAGGAGGGGGATGAAAAAATGAAAATCAACTTTTTCTTGAATTTTACTTCCAAACTGTTATGGATGGATAGAAAATGATCTAACTAAGAAAATGAATACCCATAACCCTATGTTTATTTCAAAAATAAAAATTTTACAGTCATTTTTCGATATCAGCATGAGTCTAAAAACAAAATGGCGTCGTTTAAAAATCTAACGGAAGTGACTTCTCCGTATTGGCCCTCTCTTTTAAACCAATCAGAATGCTTGAATTCCATATTGGCCCTGCTTTTCTCGTATTGGCCCTGCTTTTCTCATATTGGCTCAGTTATGCTTTGTATTAGCTCTACCTGTTTCATATCATGTGTGCAATTGATCTAATACAGAGTGTAATATTGTAAAATTGAATAATAATAGGCGATACCGGCATCTTCCGGTACCGGAGGATACCGGTACTGTCGTTTAGTAGGCAACATTGTAATGGTCTTAACCGCAGGCAGTAACCATGAAATAGTTTACGTAAGTTGCAGCACTTGCAAAATCACAATTGGTGTACTTAAAATAAGATCTGTATAGTACCAGTAGTGGGAAAGGGTTGCGTGTACTATTGGTCAGTGACAGTCAAATGTACAGAAAATCCGCATATAACAAACTAATTCGGGTCTCACTTGTTCCTTATATCTAGAGCATGCTATATCCATTGTAAGACTTTGTTTCATTATAAGCATTTTCTGAATATAGCGAACTGATATTCTTTATACTTGTTATCACAAGAATATAGACTCACTCGTGCAAAAAAGAAACCGACAAGGCAAGATTTCAGATAAACAAAATCTGGGTACTGCATATAGAAATATACATATAGTATTAAATTTCAGGTGAAGTATCGACCAGAAAATGTCCATCATTGTCACTGCTCACCGTCTGTTAGATCCCAGACACGGATTCAGGCCTACGCCACAGACGAATATGAATCTGTTGCTACATGTTCGTTCAACGTCATAGTCAGAGGTACATTTTGTCTTCTTTTTTTTCCTGATTGTTTATAGTCCCGGCCGATCCTGGTGAACTTGACAAGACCCTAGTATCGGACTCCCATGCGTATTGGTACCTAACACAATTTGAAAATCTAGGGAGTTTTGATTTACCCGACTGCAATACCCAGTTAGTTTGGTCCAAAGATTATGATATTATTCAGCATAATAGTGTAAAATGCCAGTAGCTAGCCAAAAGATAGGTGTGCGCGCTTGCAGACCAGATACGCGTTGCCAGCGTACATTGTTGCTTGATGCACTATTCCTCGTGGTTTCTTTATTTGGTGTTATAACGCAGAAGAAGAGAAAGTCTTTGTTAAAGAATCGCGCAGTCAAAAGGAGCAAAAAAGGTTACTTTATAAAAAGACGGTCAAGTAATTAATGTATAAGTAAATATACCAGTTTATTTTATGGAAAGTCTTACTTAACAAAATTTGAAATATAGAATTTTATAACATTTTGTCTTCTTTATAGCTCTTAATTATTGATGTAAACATATTATTGGAGTGTAATATATATTTACTCTAGAAATGTTTTCTTGATCTTTTTTCACAGACGTGTACCCGCCTCGCTTTACATATTGTCCTAGTAATATTGAAGTGTCTGAAAGCACAGTAGTGCGATGGGGGCAACCAACATATCAAGACAATGTCGGTATAGCAAGAGTTTCTGTTCCTGAGAGGGAAAGTGGTGACGCATTTCCTGCCGGACACCATGTATTGTCGTACAGGGTATGGGACCACGACGGAAACAAAGCCTCCTGCAATTTTACTGTAACCGTGAATAAAGGTAGGAAACTTACTCGATTATCTCCGACAAACTTTCGAAAATTTCCGTAAAACATCGACGCTTGGGTGTGCGTAGTCGTATAGCATTTAGTCCTTATTATTTAAGTTCCTTTCGTGAATTGTTGAGTAAATACCGTAAAAAACCCAGTCAATACAACCCTCCCCCGGTACATGACACAGCCGTACGATTTCATTTCATCTATTAATTAAAAACAACTGTCTTATCACAGAGTTGGAACTAAGTGCGCTTGTTTGGGATATATAAACTAGATCATATACATATCATTACTTTTTACTGTTTACATTTTCAGAGCCGCCGAGAATTGTTAATTGTCCTACAGAAGTTTTATACTTAAACACCACGTATTATACCAGCTATGCTGTGATGAACGAACTGTCAACTGGAATACACGCATATGACTTCGAGAACAATGAGCTACAGGTACTTTGCCCCCGAAAAAGTGACTTCTTAAATGATTTAACACCCTTCCAGGAAATTTCCAGTCGTTTGATTGGCCAATAATCCGTAAATAGAAACTGATATTAACGGAAAAATGGTTCGAAATTTTAAAGGTGCGCAATAACGGCTTTGGTTACGAAAATTATGATACGTATATCTACAAAGCATTGATTGAGAAAAAGAATGAGATTTTGTGTGGAGTGATAAGAAAAAGAAGTCATTTTTAGGAATGTATATGAAAATGATTTATTCGCATTCCAAATGACAAACCTGCATTTGTAGGAAAAGTCTTGAGTTGTCTTTCAAAACAAGATGGCGGACTTCAAGTTCAATAATCTTTGTGACGCTGTTTTGTGAAGTCACGAAGTGACATTGAAGTATCATAAGGGCATTTGAAGGTCCGTTGAAATGGATTAAAAATGAACTGAATCCTTTAAAAAAAATTAAGAAAGGGAAGGGTAATAAAATTGTTATTTGTTGTTTTACGTGTTATATGGGGATTTATTACCCGCTTCGACATTCTATTACCCTCGCCTAACGACTCGGAGAACATACATCTAGGCGGGTAATGTATCCCCAAAACCAAATAACATATAATATCTGGCATTGTTGTCTAAGGGAGACAATCCAGTCAGGTGAATCCTAGATTATCAAGGGAGACTATCTAATGAAATATTTAAAAATTGCTGGCAATGGATAGTTTGTATTGCTCGGACTACCGTATGTGACGTCACGACGACAATATTATGTCGTTCTATTTATATATTTACAATATAAACCTTTCATCATTTCGTGTTTGTATGTGATACAGGTCCACTATGAACCACAGACTATTGACCACTGTAAATGTCCAGGATCTATGAAAACTGAATACGCAGTTAAAGCCATGGTGACAGATGACTATGGCAAGAATGTGACATGCACCTTTAAAGTTATAATTAAAGGTACTTCTAACTTTTGCTTGCTCCGAAATAAGTGAAACTTCATTTACAGGCATTGTTATTAAAAAAAAGTAAATTAATCTTGTTCTTTGTCGATTTAAATACATGAATGCGCATGTGAACGTGCCGCTTTTGCAAATACAGGAAACAAACAATAAATATCAGCTATTACCAATGAAGTATGTCTCTGTAACTTTAGTTAATTGGAACTCAATGGTTAAAGCCAAGGAGAACGTGTGAGTCTTGACTCATTTACTTTTGTTTAACTATAGTGAATAATGTTAATATTTCTTTGTCGATTTGGCATTTTTTCCTGCTGTTGATATTGTTAAATCTCTAGCCTTGGCAGTTTTGATTTTAAGATGTTTACCTGCCAAAGTACTCATATTGTCCGGGAGACATCGAGGTGTCTGAGGGTGCGAGTGCAACATGGAACGAACCAACTTATACAGACAATGTAGGCATTGGCGAAATTAAAAGTGACAACAGGAATGGTGACATTTTCCCCGTCGGTAAAACTACTATAACTTACGGCGTTTGGGACTGGGATAACAACAAAGCCTCTTGTCTGTTCCACGTGTACGTAGAAGAAAGTAAGTATAGTCGAACCGTCATTATGTGTTATCTCAATCAATCGGCCACCTGCTTTAATAATGGTACTTACGTGGGAGTGCCAAGACAGAGTTTCGTAAACATATATACCTAGAATTTTCTGACAATTTACAGTTTCTCTGACTGAGCCATCTATAGTTAGGTCGAGCTTTTTTGCACGTTTTACTTTGACATTCGTGCTTTAAACCATACATTTTGTTTTTGACGGATGAAGTGACATGTTTTTATTGTACACCGGTCATGGACATGATAGAGGCTGTACTGAAGTTCGGACTGAATTTTCGAAGTACTGCGGGCGGATTTATGTAAGGTGGAGTCGTCGGCATATAAGTCTATGTTGGTAGTTTTCAAAATTAACGGCATGTCATTGATGTATATCAGAAATAGAAGCGGTCCTAGGATGGATCCTTGAGGGACACCTTATTGAATTGTCATCTCCTTGTAATGGATATTATTTACTTTTAGTATATGTGTTCTATTCGCTAGATAAGATTTAAATATATACAATGATCTCTCTGTGAAATGGTAAAGTTTCAGTTTGTAAAGCAGTATTTCATGATCCACCATATCAAAAGCCTTCCTTAAGTTCAGAAAAATAGCCCAACCATAGTTCCCATTGTCAGTGTCTGTTAGCCATGTTTCTATTAGGTATGTTACCACAGGAGTGGTTTGGTCGGAAACCCGATTGATTTTGTTGTTTAAAGAAATTTCTGCATCTGTGTAGCAATGTGACGTTCAAATATCTTAGATATCGTATTAAGTTTGCATATAGGTCGAGTGTGCATAATTAATATACGATGTTTCGTTAACAAATCTAATATATTTGCCTAATGAAGGTAAGCGATTCTTATGCTGACAAGTTTTTTTTACAGGCGCGCCTCCGAAGATACACAATTGTCCAAACCATGTTTTAGTCTTGAATACTCCAGACATGGCAGATTATGTGAAACTAAATGAGAGCACTACTTCAATGTCGGCACGTGACGCCGATGGTGGCAAACTAAAGGTAAGCTGTGCCATGTGGAATGCTTATTGGCTCGTCTGCCTCCGTGGTCGAGTGGTTAGAGTCGCTGATTTGCAATCACTGTAACCGCTCATAGATTGAGGGACATGGGTTCGAGCCCCGCTACGACCCTTTTCTCTTCATGTGAGAAAGTTGGCAGTTTTTTACGGAGGATAGGAGTGTAGTACTTGTTCTTCCCACTTACGATGGTTATCTGTTACGATGGTTATCTGTTACGATGGTTTACGATGGTAAACTGCCCGCCTATGACCAAATATACGGTTGGAATGGGCGCAAAACTCCCACAACAACAATTCGACGGCTTCAGTATTTTGCTTTTAGAATAGACGTAAAGTGGGATGTTTTTATTGTGTCAGCTCAGTTTCGCCACTTAATGATGTGACAATTTTTTCACAACAAAGATTGAAGACGCCCTGTCATAGCTACCATTCACGATATATTTGCATAAATGTGTACAAAATACAAAAATTTATAAAAATCAACTCATAAATATGTTCTGAACGACGATGAATCAATAACATATAGAAACGCTTTTATTTCACTTTCAACCTGTTACATCAAACATTTTGAAAAGAAGTACATAATATCACTTTTATTCGAAAACTAAAAACTTAGTTGTCCCTCTTACATATGTGTTACTTTAGAATAAGTTAAGTTAAGTTGTTTATTTCTGTAAAAAATGCACATATAACATGGCAATAACATGGTGATGCATGGTTACACATACCAACAGTTGACATGCTATATAACATGACATCCATTTTTATGAGCCATGAAATGTACACCATACCAGGGATAACACAAAAAAGGGGAATAGCTTCCTCTTTATTTCCATTGCGGTCCCTGATATTGGAGGCATGACACAGAAAGTCATGTGATTTAACTAATTATGATTATTTTTAACTTATTTTGAACACATATAAATCACATTGAGATCAAATATATCACAGTCAAAGCTACATATATCACACTGAAAAGTTACTTATATCACAATGAAAAGAGCATCACAGTAAGTTATAGTCATCCAATCCTTAAAATACCAATCCTTACAATAAAACCAGTTAAAGATGAACTGTCATTTACATTTTACATTATAATGTTACTAAAAGATTTAAGAAAAAGTTAGCTGGCCATTAAATGGTCTTTGATTGATTGTTTGAACTTTTGGGAAAACTGTATATCCCTAAATGCCTGTGGGAGACTATTCCAAAGGACAACCCCATTAAATATAAATGACATTTTACCAAAACTGCCAACTTTTGGTAAGCTGTAACGCCCTGTTTCACTAAATGTGTGGCAAGAATCAGGATGGGAGTGCACAGTCACTCTGGATCGTGTACAGCGATCATGTGTAGAGCTAATGGATATAAAATGCTCCTTAAGATCATCTGAGGCCGTGCCTGTCTTAATTTTATGAACATGACAGAGAGTGATCTGGTCCACTCTCTTTGAGACCGGTAACCGAATGAAATGAATAATATAACATTTTGATAAATGCAACTGTGAAAACTTACAGGTAGACATAAAAAGCAGCCGTCAATTACTCAATTTTAAAACTTACAGGTGAATTTCCGGCCCAGCTCTGTGCGTCACTGCTACTGTAAGAGTTCTGCATCAAACGAAACGTTAGTAGAAGCATCAACACAAGATCAATATGGTAATGTGGTCACGTGTCCATTCAAAGTTGTTGTCGTAGGTACGTATTTGTTTCCTGATATAGTTTTTATACCCCCGGGGCTATATAGGAATCACGCATGTTATCCCGTCCTGTCTGTCTGTCTGTCCAGCCCCGTCTCGTATTACACAAGTAATTTATTACTCAGAAACTACATGTCGTATTTTACAAAACTTGCTCTGTAGCATCCTTTTAGAAAAAAAAACGTTAAATGTCTTCTTCTCATGAACTAATGGAGGGATTGTCACCATACTTGCTCCGTCGCCGGAAATTGCTCCGGACCGATGTTACTAAAAAACCTTAAAATGACTTCTTGTCATGAACCAATAAATGGAATGTCACCAAAATTGCTCTGTAGCACCATTGCGTTGTCGCCTTTAAAAAAAACCAATAGGAAATGGTTCCAGTCCAGTGCACATAAGGGCCACTGTCACTAAAAATATAAGATTTTGAAAACGTCTTCAACTCATGGACTAATGGATTAAATGTCGCAAAACTTGCTCTGCAGAGCATCCTTGCATCGTCTCCTCAAAAAAAGCAGGAAACGGTTCCGGTCCATTGCACATAGGGGCTGCTGTTACTAAAAATAGAAAAGCCTTCAAACGGCTTAATCTCATGAACCAAAGGATGGATTGTCACCAAACTTGTTTTGTAGCATCCTTGCAATGTCCCGTTAAAAAAACTGGAAATAGGTTAATACGTCTTTTATTACATGAATAAGCAACAGCAGTAAAGCGAAGTAGCAACATTATTGTGTTTAAAACTTGTATGGACCTAGAAGACTCATTATATGACGTTAAAACATTTCTTTTAGATCAGATCAAGCCAGTCATCACGTACTGTCCGGAAAACATGCGTGTGTCCGAGAACGATGTGATAACGTGGAGGAATCCGGAATATTACGACAATGTGCAGGTTATGAGAAGATCCCTGACCGGAAGGAGCCCGGGTTCAACGTTCCCTGTAGGCTCACATAGAGTAGCTTATGAGTTTTGGGACTATGACGGGAACAGTGCCAGGTGTCAGTTCAACGTTACTGTCACCAAAGGTTGGTGGACAATTACTACATATTGTATACCCTAAATGTCGAAAAGTTAGATAGATCTATGCCTGTCGGAAAAGAAGGTATCATAATCATACAAGCTAGGTTATGTTTTTTTCTGTTTTCGTTGATATAAGAACGACAGTAAACAAATATGGTCTTATTTCACCGTGATCTGAACTTTACTGTTTATCATTGATGAACATAGAACAAGAGCGACATCTACAAAGAGCTAAGAGTAACATTCCCCTGTATAGTGCATTTTTGACCAAAATGATACTTTCAGGAAGAAAACCTGACAATACTTAGCTTGTTTTTTTTTGTTGTTGAACATTCTGCCTTGTACCTTCTTTCCAACTGTATATAACATTGCATTTGCCATGAAAGTGTAACCGATGATGCGGCGATTATTTGTGAAACACACACACATTGTCAGGAGGCAGACTACAGTTTTCTTGGCTTTTCACACAACACTCGACTCCGCAACTTTCAAAACCACAACCCAAACACTGTAATCACATACCTGAAACAAATGTAGTACATTTTAGCATGCTCATGTGTGACTCAATAAAAAATGCCAGTAATTTCAGTCCGAAACCAAAACCGTCATCCACCAGCTCAGCATTCTGTGTTTTCAAATATCGCGAAATGTGACGACAAAATAACACATTTTGCTAATGTTTACACTACCACTGAAAATTCTTCTACACTGATGGAACCAACTGCTACACTGTTTCCGACTCTTGAAACACTGTAAATCAAGAAAACAAGCTCCATGCTACAAGGTTTCCATACCGTTTTTTTCAAAATTTCAAATCTCCAAGGGTCCCTGTCAAAATGAAACTTGCATTCCCGGCTAATTCTAGACAGACATGCTTTCGTACTTGGCAGCCATTACGTCACTACTGCAAGGTCAATGTCACTGGTTTCACTTTCATCAAATCACTAAATCTCAATACTTGACAATGAAAATGCATATATAGCATGTATTAATATTATCAACCAAGACCATGCACTTGGATCTGCATTTTACCTCTAATTTGTAAATTTAACCCTGGCCAATCCGTCAATAACAGCCTGAAACCGTATACTGCCTCCTCAGACTAGCAGATACAGCGCAAGGGACGTTACTCTAAGCGGTTGTTGCGGATTACACTATGTCACTTTATTTCATTGTCATTTAACCCACAGATTGTAATGAACTAGATTTATGTTGTATGCAATAATTATGCAAATGCGTACACAATTTTGGAGGGACACAACTTAAACATGTATCAGATTATAATCTGATACAGTGCGACGTGAAATTCAACACGACCATATATACACACAATCCAAAATTTGTCAAGTAGGGCTATGAAACATGTTAGCATATATACAAAAATACATGTAAGTGCGTTATGTAGATTGAACTATTGAATTAAATATACATTATTTCAGCTAAATGTACATTGGAATGCTACAATGGAGGAGTGTGTCACAGATATGGTAAAGACCAGTTCTGCAGATGTCCCCCAAATTATGTTGGGATGCAGTGTGGACAAAAATGTAAGAATTTGTTTTTAAAATATTAGAAATTGTATAACTTACTGGGTTTGTAATGTATATGGCTAGTCAATCATCCGGAACTTAGACTGCTGAATCTCGACTTTATAAGTGTCTAGACGCATTATTTTCAGTTGACTGTACCTTCGCCAAAACCTTTTTTTTCAGTCGACTGTCCACTCGTTACGACATCAATAAACCTGAAAAATAAGAAATCTTCCAACTTCAAGTTTTTGTACTCTATATGACAAAGAGCGCGTAAATTTAACAAGAATATTTTGTTTTCCAATATATTAGGTATTTTGCTGTGAAAAAAGAGGAAAAAATACTCTTATTAAGTTAACAATTAATGAATACTAGTTTATTGTAATACATGTACTTCCATTAAACCATACTGAACAACAGTTTAAAGAGCCTTTTCTGACCACTATTTATTTTCAATCCCTGACAGATATTCATACCCATTGTCAACACGAGGGAAATCGATACCTGATCAACGAGACCTACAGCCAAGACCCTTGCAGTGTAAGATTTATTTATATGGCCAGTATTTAAAAATATTTTATGTTCTCAACGTGTTCTTCTTACATCAGAGTGATATCCGCTTACTATGTGAATATTAAGCAGCTAACGCTTTAATGGAGAAATGACACGACATCGTAGGCTTTTTCGGGATTTTCTTCTTGGCCACTATTCATTCTTGTCTCAAGAATACAACGAACTGCTTAGAACAATGACTTATCTTTGAGTGTTACTGTTTAAATCCCCAAAAATATTCGTTACCTGCCTGTTTAGATTGATATGAATATAGTAAAATCTAACATAACTTACAGCAATCCATTTGACTTTATCAGAACGAAACAGTTCTCTGAATTAGAATTTAAAACTAATTTATTTGAACATAAAAGATATATACATAATTACTATTAAATAATTCACACATATATTTGTACAGACGTGTACTTGTACTTATACCGGAGAGATGGTCTGTACCACAATTGATTGTGCAATACCAAAGTGTGCTGGTGGAAGACAACCGGTGTCCAAGCCTGATCGCTGTTGTCTGGAATGTCCAGGTATACTCATTCTCTTACACGGTTCTTATTTTTTTAATAATATTTCGTTGGAGGTTTCTGCTGTAGAGTCGTGTAGTTGTACTCGTGCGTGAAGGCGATGTGTAGCTGGTACCGACAACATATGCATGCTCAGGTGTATTGCAACTTTCACTGACATGTTAACATGTTTGCTTTGAAAATCCACAATATGCCTTATAAAATAGGGTCGTCTATAATACACATTTTAGGAGTCCTTCACTTAATATACATATATATATATACATGTATTATAAGTAAGATGTATACAAATTAACAAAGCTGCAATGAAGGGCAGTAATTTTGCCACACAGCTATAGAAGTTATTTGTGTATTTGATTATACTATAGGAATATAGAGATACAGTGAAGCTGACACTATACAAAAATCTATTTGACACAAGTGCTATTCTGTTCACTCAGTTTTAACATATTGTCTACTACAGGTTCACTGTATTTTCACTTTGTTTTCACATGGTTTTTATACGCTGTGCACTGTATGTTCACTTTGTGTAGACAATGTATTAACACGGTATGCACTACAAACTTATTTATATTATAGTTCATTTTTTGTCATTCGACATTTTTTTCTTTATTTTTACTTTCGTTACAGAGGACACCAAGCCTCGTATCACGTGTCCATCTCACATTGTTCACGTGAACACGTCACATGATAGTGATGACGCAATGTTAGATAATACGACTACATTTGTTGAAGCATACGACTCCTATAAGCAAAAGTTAAAGGTAGAGACCATTGTAATTTGCAAAAGTAGTTTAATGAAACATTTCGTGACATTTCTCTGTACCTTGAATAAGGTAGTTTTCTATTGCAGAGCACACTAGTGACTTGAGTTATCTGTGTTTATAGACGAATACAGTAAACTCGTATATAACGAACACTTCATGGCCATTTAAAGTTTTTCTTTATATCCAGAGTATGTAATGTCCATATAGCATTTTATATAGAATAATGAAGTGTAAGACTTCGTGCCCAGTAAATGTGTTCCTTATATCCTGAATTTTGCTTTATTCGGAGTCGTTACATACGGAGTTTACTGTATTTAAAACATTAATTAAATGTCTAATCAAATGTCGAATAAAGTAAAAGACTGAGTATCACAGAAAACACTTAAAATACATTTTTACATACTTTTTTATGCATAATGCAAATGAAAACAATAACTGTATTGAACTACATGTATAACAAATAAACCAGTTCTATAGAGACTCTGATTTCTTACAACAGGATACAATTTAGTTATAACTGTGGTTTCATCCAAGGAAGATGAAAAATAAGAATAGAAAAAAACATTCTGCTGTAAGACAACACTTTTGATTTTGAGACATTTCCTGTTATCATGTGTTTCAAATGTTCTCTATGTGTTCGAGTAAGCAATATAGGGCTATAATTGGTTCACTTGTAATAACTTATTCATGAAACGCACTTTCTAACGACATTACAGGTGCAATACCGACCACCGATAGTTTACCACTGTAAATGTAACAATCCATTAGGACATGAGACCACTGTGCACGCATATGCTAAGGATACCAATGGCAACATGGCGACATGCTCTTTCAAAGTTGTTGTAAGGGGTAAGAATATATATCCTAGTGTTTTCTTCATTGCAAAATTACATTTTAGCTTGACTTGAATGGCGTGGGCTTGTTTGATTGTGTTTAATGTTCAGCAGCAGAAAGCATTTTTGTAACGCATGATACGATTGGTGAATTAAGACGTCGAGGATCATGACGTCACGATAACGTCTTTAGCGTTAATAAAGACTGTTTTGTAGTTAAACATAAAAGTACATCACTTACGTTAGTTCAGTAGTTACTAACGTTCATTTTTCTTATTTAAAACATTAATTTAATCAATCCACAGATATTCATCCACCAAAAATCTCTTCCTGTCCAGAGGATATTCATGTTTTCAAAAAGGAAATCGTTAGTTGGCTGCCACCAAGTTCTACAGACAACGTAGGGATGGCAGGTATATCCTGTTCAAGCCAGATAAATGGAACAATCTTCCCCGTCGGAGAGCATAGACTATCCTGTGACGTTTGGGACTTTGAGAGAAATAGGGCATCATGCCAATTTCATGTCTCTGTCATCAGTAAAGGTAACTAACAGATTACGGTGATATTTATGATATTTATGGGCTAATTTGCAATGTTTTCAAGAAAGAAACGACTCAATGATAAACAAAAATAGAGACCTACCTTCCCAATCCGGATTTATCCATCAAAAGTCATAATAATTTTATATTAACACATATAAGTCAAAACTATTGCAGATCTAGAATGAAACTTGGGAAACGTCTGAATCACCGTAGAAAGTGTTTTTTCAGACAGATTCTCTATGCTAAGCTTATTTATTGAAGCAGAAGCTCAAACAAAACAGATCAAATAAAAATTATGCAGCTATTGTAGTTACATAACCCTCCACACAACAAGTTTCTAAACTTTCCTAAACAAAGCAATGATTCAAGAAACATGTTGGTAAAGGTTTGAATACTGCCATTTTACTCCTAGGAACTAATTGGACTAATAACTCGCACCAAGGTCGAATGACTGACTGAGGTACCGAATTAAGTTTTGTAGTAGGACCCCCCGATTGTGAAAATGGTCACAAAGTGAAATAATTTGACTCTATATGTAAACAATTGACAACCGTTTTTCACATTTGTCGAAAGTTTTACATATGCGGTAAAATTATTTCACTTTTGTGACCATTTCACATTTGGGGTCCTACAAAGCTGTACTCGTTAATTGCTTATGTAAAACAATCATATGTACGTCCGACTGTACAAACAACTGGTATTCCAGTAGATGGGACTAACTTTTTCAAAATTAATGATATTCAGAAAACCTTTGCAAGACAAACAACCACAGTTTTCTTATATATAAAGATGTACTATAGAGTCCAATTAGATAAATACAAACTGTATGTAGTAAACTCATTATAAAACGAACTCATTAGAACTATTTAAATTTGTTTAACTATCCGGGGTATATTGTATTCCAACGCATTTTAATATAAAATAAAAAGCGACGTCGCTATCAAAAAGTGTTGGTAAAAGGGTTTGCCAAAACAGGAGTATGGAAGTCTAAGAATAAAGGTCAAAGATATGAAACTGTCAAAGACCTTGAAAGTACGTTCATTCAAAGCCTTACTCTGGATTCTGTAAGCCAACTGAGGAGAAGGAGGGATAATTTCAAAGAAATACAAACCTGTAAATTGATCATGAAAACTTGAACTTTTCAAAATGAATGAGAAAAAAAGCATGACCGCTGCATGCTGCATAATTATTCATGATATTTCAAAAGAAAGCCATTTCGAGTATTTCCATGTTAGTCTGGTAAAAACTGTACAAAATTCTAAGTTAAAGGGGCATAAAAGTCAAAAATCAAAAACATTGGGGAAGATGTTGACAGAAACACACATTTTAAGTTTTAAGTCCATAAAAAATCAAAAGTAAAAGGGGCATAAATCTGCAAAAACAAAACAGAGATGGGGTTGTTTGCTCAGATGATGAGTTGATGGTAGACACAGTTTTAAGTCAATACCTTTGAAAGTATTCAAGATATTTAAATAAAAAAATCTTCAACAAAAAATTCTAAGTAAAGAGGGGCATAAACGAAAAATCAAAACGGAGTTATGAGGATTGTTTCCTCAGGGCAGATGTTGATGGTAAAGATATATTTTGAGTTTCAAGTCAATACCTTTGAAATATGCAAGATATTTGAATTTATAAAAAACTTAACAAAAATTCTAAGATAAAAAGGGGCAAAACGTCAAAAATCAAAACAGAGCTGATGTTTCCTCATGTGAGATGTTGATGGTAAAGATATTTTTGAGTTTCAGTCAATAGGTGACAATATACAAGATATTTGAATTTAAAAAACTTTAACCAAAAATTCTAAGATAAAAAGGGGCATAAACGTCAAAAACAAAACAGAGTATGGGGTTGTTTGCTCAGGTGTAGAGTTGTGGTAAAGATATATTTTGAGTTTCAAGTCAATATCTTTGAAAAACAAGATATTTGAATTTATAAAAACTTAACCAAAAACTAGTTAAAAAGGGGCATAAACTGTCAAACATCAAAACAGAGTTATTGGGATGTTTGCTCAGTTGTGATGTTGATGGTAAACATATAGTTTGGTTTCAAGTCAATACCTTGATAGTATTCAAGATATTGACTTTATTAAAAACTTTAACCAACGCAGACGCCGACGCCGACGCCGACACCGACGCCGACGCCGACGCCGACGCCGGGGCGAGTGCAATAGCCTCCTTATTCTTCGAATAGTCGAGCTAAAAAGGAAATAACAAAGGGTACAGAAAATGTGTTCCTTATATCCAGGATACCGTTATATAGATTTGATAGACTCATCAGTGGTTTACAGGTATCCTTATTCTTTGTTTTTAATTCAATTAAACAAAACTGTGACGTCACTGATCATTTCAATATGTTTCAGATACTTCTGTTGAAGACATGCCGCTTGGTCATAGGGAGAGATACAAGAAGGACAGACTTAAACTCATTCGTAAGTCTTATTTTTATCTACATAAGACAAAATCTGCATATCCAAAGATATTTCATTCAAGTTTATATTTTACGACCTCTAACATAAACTAGGATGTGTTTACATTTTTCTCTTCATGTGACGTTTATATCTGTTATTATTTCATATGCATATTATTTTATTCTAATATACATTTGCTTTTGTTACAGAGAAAAAGGTAACGGGAGATCAGGGTTACCCGTTTTCATTATGCGCATACAGGACATGAAACAATGGCCCGTCCCCAAGTTTACACCATGACGGCGCAACAGTGCCGGGCTAAAAACCCTGGGACGTCATAAATATGACATAAACAACACGGCTGTCCCGCCTTGAACTCGACCAGTTGAGCGTTTCAGTTTTATTTTATGATTTTTGCTATTTTGCTAGAATAGCGTTAACGCACGTTTTTTCGTGTTATAACACCTGCAGAAACCCTCGGGACATGTTGGGGCCCTGCCTAACGGGCTCGGGCACCAACCATCCTCGGGTTCTGCATGTTAACACGAAAAAACGTGCGAACCCTACATTATAAATCAATGAAAGTGTATTTTATATATTCCAATATGAAATTCCTTTAACGAAGGTCTTTCATGTAGCGTGATAGTTTGGTCTAAATGGAGCCTTAAACGTGTACACGATCTTTGTTTGCACACCTGCTGTATCCTCAACACTTTTTAATGAATCCGATCAGTAAAGTTTTGTAATATTTCTTCAAGCTACAGGAATAAAGTATATATATCTATATTATAATATCTCATGACAGTACTGAGTCAATTACTGCTTTTATTTCAGTGCCTCCCGTGTTTGGTGCAATTATTCTTGCCGTTCTCGTGGCACTGTTGCTCCTCTGCTGCAGACGAAAGCATAAGCCAGATTTGTTCACGAAGAAATCTTCCAAACCTGCAAAACCAGAGAATATCTACGCTGAGCCAATGGACACTGTCTCTAAGGTTTCCTTGTCAAAGCGGCCTTCGATGTCTACATATTCCTCACAATCTTCTAAGTCCGCACAATCACGTGCTTTAGCCTTCCATAGCAACTTGTATGTCGTACCAGGTGATGTAGGTGTCCGACCACCACCTTACACGTCACATTCCTACAGACCACCACCGTACAGCCTTTCCGGTAGCATTAGAGACGTGACGTACATGTCCTTACCACTTCCGAGTTACCAAAATCCCGAGTATGAAACCCTTGGTATACATTCCTCAAGTGTTTACAATCCATCTGTAAGGTCTGGGTCATCCAGTGTGTCAGGAGGAAGCAAGGCAGGATCGACACGTTCTTCCAGGCCGTCTTCAGCAGGATCGACCAAATCTTCCAGGCCGTCTTCAGCGGGATCCGTTAAGTCTTCGAAATCCAGTAAATTGAGTTACAGGGCTTAGCGCATACAAGAAACTTTGTTTTCAATATATGTGTGTATTTTAGATACTGCTTACAAGTTTTACTGCTATTTATTTAGTTATCGCTGTTCGTATATAACTCAAAATGTTTCGAGACAAACTAAGAACGAACATCATTTATCGCGCTTTTTAGTACTCCAGATTTTATTTCTTTGTTTGTTTGCTTTTACATTCAAGTCATAATCAACTGACAACATCCGAAAAGAGTGAAACGGTAAAACGGAACTGTTCTAAACAAAGTATATCCACTCTGGGCTTTGCATTTCACAAAATGTACAATGCACTTACAATCAGAAAATGTTGCATGTTTTGTTTCCTTTATTCTAAATATATATACTGTATATTATATTGACAAAAAGCTGTAAGGAAAGTAATTATAATGTTTTGTGTATATAGAGGCAACATAAATCAAAACTCCCAGAAACCGAGAAAAATTAAAATACAATGTATGAGATGATCGTTTGATGAGTAGGCATTTTTTATATAATACCAGAAGAACAGCCTATTTAACAAGTTTTGGAAGCCGACTTAATGTACATATCTTGCTAATGTTTGTGTATGCTACCATTTTTCTTTCAATTATGAAGTTTTAATGAGCTGCATAGTCTGTGTACAGATTCTCTAAGAACTTGATTGTTATACATGTACATGTATATACTGTATTACTTGATAATGAATGCAAGCTGAGGTTTCATTGCATGACAAGACAAGGCGGAAACGGACAAGGTATGTTTAGTCGCATTTCAGTTACTACGAAACACTTTGATACCACTCCAGACAGATTATGATGTATTTCATTTGCATTTTACCCTTTTATTGCTTCATACAAAACACTTGTAATATATAATGTCACAAATATTTTAAACAGTTTTTGTATTTTGTACGGAAAAATATTTACGTGTACTGTGGTGTGATCGATTTATATTTGCAAAATTTGATAAGTATATTACATGTCGTAAGAATTGTAAAGGATCACGTAAAGACTAACATGTGTTGAGAAATTTACATTTTATATTTAACATGTGTATTGGGTTGTTAAGTGTCACGAGATTGATTTTTTATATTGTTTCTAATGTTGTTGCTCCCATGTATGAATAAATGTTTAGTAAAATTATTTTTTTGTTACAATTTGTTATAAATGGTGGAATCCGGTGATCTATAAGTTGATTTAAACTTCAATACAAATCATAACATGATAAATACCTCAGAAAAGGCTAACAAATGGTAGCATTAATAGTACATGTACAAAAATTTATATTTTATGAGAATCACCTAGTACTAAAACTTTTTCACTTGACCCACTTAGCCAAAATGGACGTAAACAATGCTATTTCTGGTGTAATTAATACAACATTTTGTGATGTAGAGTTTTAAAAAAATCATGATATCTGCAACTTATTAATTACATACATGTACAATTATCCAAATGGACGACTGCTTACAGTAAACTCCGTATATAACGACTCCGGATAGTATAAGCGAAAATCCGGATATAAGGAACACATTTTCTCTTCCCGAGTTTTTTTACTTTGACGTCGCGCATGCTAACCCGGCACAAAGACGTAACGTCAAAATCGCGATTTTCAACGTCAAATTGAAACTTTTAATTGTTTTACTTGGTCTTATAGAGCCTCTTTTTACTAGCTGACCACTGTTCTCTGTGTTATTCTTGTACCCTGGCTTTTATCAAAAGAGATTCTGATACCAAGAATTAACATATAAAATCGGTTGACGTTATAAGCGTCAAAATGAGCAGGCGGGACATTTTTCTCCACAACGATAATCCTCGAATTTGAATACCAGTTGTAATGCGATTTGCTTCAAATTTACAATGCTTAAATTTCAAAACAATACTATTATGCCATTTCATTCATTAGTCAATATCCTACCTATTTCGTACATTTTAAAGACTATGAAAATTAGCATTACGATTTCAGGCGCATATTTTTACAAAACGGGACATTTTTTCTCCACACGCAATTTCAGTGATAAAATAATAAGTTTACAAGCAAATTCTACAAATTTACGTTTACGCTTAGAAAACAAAAATACTATTACAGATTTTAAATTTCATAACGTTTGAAATTAAATTTAAATAGATTAAGGGACATACCATCTCTGTGTTTGTGTTTTCGGAACGTTATTTTAAAGATCTTACGAAATTTCGATGAATACTTAAATAAGCATTACTGAATAGCCTTTTCGAAAATTGATTTTCCGGTCTGGACGTCATTTCATGTCATTTCCTGGACGTCATACGGTATTTTCCCGGTCTCTGAATATCATTTACAAATATAAGGGAAAATAGATCATGATGTTACATCTTACACAACGTTATTTTAAAGTATTTCGTTGGTTTTTGCGTTATATGTCGCATCTTGTATATAATTTGAACCCAAACATTATACCACAGGAATCAGGCGTTTATTATGAACAAATTCATATATAACTATATGCATTTATGTTTTTAAAATAGCACTATGTAAGCTGATACTTTCCGACAGGTAGTGTATTTTACGTTGTGCCGGGTTAGCATGCGCGACGTCTTTATTATATATGAAAATGTGATATGTATATAACAACTTGCAGATATAAGGAACAAATTTAACACATTAATTTTTTTTAAATTTGAGGGCCACTCTAGGGTAACCCAATTTATTTAAATACAATATAAGCAGTACAAACAAGCCCTGTGGCTTTTGAAAAGACAACATAAACTACATCCTCGAAAAAGAATTGTTTTCAACAAAAAATATCATTTTTTAATATATATAGTATGTATTATGTTACAATAACATTTACGGTACCACAACTATGTGTTTCATAAATCTTATATAAAAAACATGTAATTTTTTACAAATAAGTTTCATATTACATAATATACATCATAATAAACAATAGTATCATACTGCTAAGAATGTATCAAATGTTTTGTCGTTTTTGTTTTTAACAAAATCCTTTCTATCTGATAGAAAGGTCATAAATTTGCTGTGAAAAAAAAATAAAAAAAGTTTTCTGTAATTTATAAACTTTATTTTTAAATATTTTTTTTCTTTAAGCTTTTATTGTTATTGTTGTATAAAAATTCTTACAATTGACCATCTTCTTGTTTCATTTATTGGTAACTGCTTGATAATTTCACAGGCAAACTTGAGGCTCCCTTTTAGACCTACATATGATGGTATTATTATTTTTCTTTTGCATAAATATATGTTTATTTTTACTTCAAGGAATAACAAGTCTATCTTATGATCAGCATTATCTGAACCTAATATTATTAGTTTGCCATCAACAACAATTTCAGAATTAGGGAGACTTAGATTATCTTATATATATTTCAAAAGTGGTTGATTCTACAACATTCCCAAAATATATGTCAATATCAAACAAGGACTGCAGTAATCTATAGCATTTACCATCGTTATTCCTTATGTAATACTGAAGCCATTTTATTTTAAGACCCTGCACATAACTCGGTAAATCTATCATTTTTAGCCCACCTTCAGTAAAGTCTTTAATAAGAACTGAGCTTTTTATTTACTGGGTCCATCCAATACAAAGTTATAAAACAAACTGCTTAATTTAAAAAAAAAAATTTAGTTAGAGGAAAGTAAGGCTATAAATAAATGAGTAAATAAAGGCAGCAATAAGGACTTAACAACTGCTCTCTTTTCCATTGGAGTTAACTTCCTTCTTTTCCAAAAAGGTATAACAGAACAGTTTCTACACAATTACACTTCGAAAGATGTTAATAATTGTTTTGACCATGTAAGCTGAACCAACTTCGGGAAAGGAAATATACTTTTTCTAACAATAGTACATGACCATTATCTTTGGCATTTAAGTGGGTTTTTTTTTTTTTTTTTTTTTTTTTTTTTTTTTTTTTTTTTTTTTTTTTTTTTTTTTTTTTTTTTTTTTTTTTTTTTTTTTTTTTTTTTTTTTTTTTTTTTTTTTTTTTTTTTTTTTTTTTTTTTTTTTTTTTTTTTTTTTTTTTTTTTTTTTTTTTTTTTTTTTTTTTTTTTTTTTTTTTTTTTTTTTTTTTTTTTTTTTTTTTTTTTTTTTTTTTTTTTTTTTTTTTTTTTTTTTTTTTTTTTTTTTTTTTTTTTTTTTTTTTTTTTTTTTTTTTTTTTTTTTTTTTTTTTTTTTTTTTTTTTTTTTTTTTTTTTTTTTTTTTTTTTTTTTTTTTTTTTTTTTTTTTTTTTTTTTTTTTTTTTTTTTTTTTTTTTTTTTTTTTTTTTTTTTTTTTTTTTTTTTTTTTTTTTTTTTTTTTTTTTTTTTTTTTTTTTTTTTTTTTTTTTTTTTTTTTTTTTTTTTTTTTTTTTTTTTTTTTTTTTTTTTTTTTTTTTTTTTTTTTTTTTTTTTTTTTTTTTTTTTTTTTTTTTTTTTTTTTTTTTTTTTTTTTTTTTTTTTTTTTTTTTTTTTTTTTTTTTTTTTTTTTTTTTTTTTTTTTTTTTTTTTTTTTTTTTTTTTTTTTTTTTTTTTTTTTTTTTTTTTTTTTTTTTTTTTTTTTTTTTTTTTTTTTTTTTTTTTTTTTTTTTTTTTTTTTTTTTTTTTTTTTTTTTTTTTTTTTTTTTTTTTTTTTTTTTTTTTTTTTTTTTTTTTTTTTTAATTTTTTTTTTTTTTTTTTTTTTTTTTTTTTTTTTTTTTTTTTTTTTTTTTTTTTTTTTTTTTTTTTTTTTTTTTTTTTTTTTTTTTTTTTTTTTTTTTTTTTTTTTTTTTTTTTTTTTTTTTTTTTTTTTTTTTTTTTTTTTTTTTTTTTTTTTTTTTTTTTTTTTTTTTTTTTTTTTTTTTTTTTTTTTTTTTTTTTTTTTTTTTTTTTTTTTTTTTTTTTTTTTTTTTTTTTTTTTTTTTTTTTTTTTTTTTTTTTTTTTTTTTTTTTTTTTTTTTTTTTTTTTTTTTTTTTTTTTTTTTTTTTTTTTTTTTTTTTTTTTTTTTTTTTTTTTTTTTTTTTTTTTTTTTTTTTTTTTTTTTTTTTTTTTTTTTTTTTTTTTTTTTTTTTTTTTTTTTTTTTTTTTTTTTTTTTTTTTTTTTTTTTTTTTTTTTTTTTTTTTTTTTTTTTTTTTTTTTTTTTTTTTTTTTTTTTTTTTTTTTTTTTTTTTTTTTTTTTTTTTTTTTTTTTTTTTTTTTTTTTTTTTTTTTTTTTTTTTTTTTTTTTTTTTTTTTTTTTTTTTTTTTTTTTTTTTTTTTTTTTTTTTTTTTTTTTTTTTTTTTTTTTTTTTTTTTTTTTTTTTTTTTTTTTTTTTTTTTTTTTTTTTTTTTTTTTTTTTTTTTTTTTTTTTTTTTTTTTTTTTTTTTTTTTTTTTTTTTTTTTTTTTTTTTTTTTTTTTTTTTTTTTTTTTTTTTTTTTTTTTTTTTTTTTTTTTTTTTTTTTTTTTTTTTTTTTTTTTTTTTTTTTTTTTTTTTTTTTTTTTTTTTTTTTTTTTTTTTTTTTTTTTTTTTTTTTTTTTTTTTTTTTTTTTTTTTTTTTTTTTTTTTTTTTTTTTTTTTTTTTTTTTTTTTTTTTTTTTTTTTTTTTTTTTTTTTTTTTTTTTTTTTTTTTTTTTTTTTTTTTTTTTTTTTTTTTTTTTTTTTTTTTTTTTTTTTTTTTTTTTTTTTTTTTTTTTTTTTTTTTTTTTTTTTTTTTTTTTTTTTTTTTTTTTTTTTTTTTTTTTTTTTTTTTTTTTTTTTTTTTTTTTTTTTTTTTTTTTTTTTTTTTTTTTTTTTTTTTTTTTTTTTTTTTTTTTTTTTTTTTTTTTTTTTTTTTTTTTTTTTTTTTTTTTTTTTTTTTTTTTTTTTTTTTTTTTTTTTTTTTTTTTTTTTTTTTTTTTTTTTTTTTTTTTTTTTTTTTTTTTTTTTTTTTTTTTTTTTTTTTTTTTTTTTTTTTTTTTTTTTTTTTTTTTTTTTTTTTTTTTTTTTTTTTTTTTTTTTTTTTTTTTTTTTTTTTTTTTTTTTTTTTTTTTTTTTTTTTTTTTTTTTTTTTTTTTTTTTTTTTTTTTTTTTTTTTTTTTTTTTTTTTTTTTTTTTTTTTTTTTTTTTTTTTTTTTTTTTTTTTTTTTTTTTTTTTTTTTTTTTTTTTTTTTTTTTTTTTTTTTTTTTTTTTTTTTTTTTTTTTTTTTTTTTTTTTTTTTTTTTTTTTTTTTTTTTTTTTTTTTTTTTTTTTTTTTTTTTTTTTTTTTTTTTTAAAAAAGGGGGGGGGGGGTTTTTTTTTTTTTTTTTTTTTTTTTTTTTTTTTTTTTTTTTTTTTTTTTTTTTTTTTTTTTTTTTTTTTTTTTTTTTTTTTAAAAAAAGAAGGGGGCAAAACCAATTCCAACCTTTATCCAATCTCTGTGGAAGGAAAATTAATCAAGTCAAATAGAATTATGTGTAACATGCGTGTGAGGTATACAAAAATGTACACTATGCATGTAAATTGATATAATTAAGATATTTTCTTAGTTAAGTGAAATTATATGCAAAAAAGAAACGAGTTTTCCAAAATGTCAAATGACTGTATGCAATTATTTATACTTATAGCTTTATTAGATGGGAGTTTCGGTTGGTTATATGAAACGACCAATAACTTGACAGCATTGTTCACAAACATAAAAGAATTACATGTATCAAGAAAAAAAACGTTGTTTCCTGAAGGCAGTCTCTATGTTACCTAAAAGAAGACTACTCACAATGAAATTCAGTTGCGTGATTTAAGCTAGTATTTGACAAAATGTCTGTACTAATCGCGGGTGTTTGCATTATAATTGTTCTTGGATCTATTGGAAATATAATTTCAATTATTATATGGAGATACGGAAGAAGAAGTAAAAATGCAAGTTGCGGAACTTACATGTGGAGCCTAGCTCTAAATGATCTTTTCCTTCTTTCGTTCCTTCGGACTGAGTATGTTCTCTTTGAGAGTCGAATACATATCCGATCTCAGTTGGAATTTGTGTGTAAAGTTGTTCTTTACAGCGGAGAGGTTGCTCCACAAGTGTCGGCATGGATAACGGCTGCTATAGCAATGGAACGGATGCTTTGTGTGTGCCTTCCGATCAGAATGTATCAAAGTAATGTGCAAAAGCGGTCGCTAATTGTATTAGGCCTTATACTGCTCTGTTCCATGACTTTGAATATTACGGAACTACTTTTACCTGAAAAATTAACAGTTTACCTATCACATGAAAACGACACATTTACTATTTGTGCCGTTGATCTGGAATATCAAAAACAATACTGGTTTCTTTCGACAATATCGTATGGAATTTTCACATTCCTGCTTCCATTGGTTATAATTTCCACAAGTAATACTATAACCTTGATAAAAGTATGTTTTCGCAAGCGTTCTCACATACAAAATGACTCTCAGCAAAGAAACGTTAGAAATATAACCAAAGTTGTTGTATGTATCAGTGTATTGCACTGCGTTTCTACATTTCCTTACGCTATGTTTCATGTTCGTAACGCGATAGGTATTGATACTTATTTATTGAACAATAATTTCGTAGTTCTTAGTTACTTTTTCAATAGCGCATTTAACTTTGTAGTGTACTCTTTGTTAGGAAGTGACTTTAGACAAGATCTAAAAGAACTATGTCACAATCTGAGAGAATATTGCCGGTCATTGCGGAATTGTCATTCAGAAGAAAGAACAACACAAACAACCAGAGTTTAAATGGGAAAACAGTTTTAGCGGCAAGCGGTTTCAAAATATCGTTTGTGATATTCAACTGATGGAAACGACATGTTTTCTTTAATTAAATATCTGTAAATAAACTATCAGGTAGAATTTCTTGCAAGAAGTATCACAACAAAATTTGTTAGTACAATTACGTAGTTTACAAAATCACCCTTTGGAGATTTGAAAAATGATCAGGTTTGAGGATGGACTTCCTAAAAACTCATCTTGTCAATGTTTACAGTGTTCGTTACTGAATACGCCATATATGAAAGCATATAAGCCAAGTTTAGCTCGATGAACATTTAAAATTCAAAACCAATCTGTTTCTGGATGTCAATAATATAAACCACTAAACAAAGTTTCCAAACCATGTCACTGAAGCGCTTAGAGAAAATGTCGACGGTGATATTTCTAAACAGTCATTGTAAAATACAAAGGAAAGGATGTTGTGGTGGGTGAAAATAGTGTGTCGTTAAACCAAATATAAAGAGATATTTTTTTCATTTCAAACCATGCAGTCGCCATGGAAACAGCTATAATAGTAACGAGCTGCAGACTAGCTCCCACTTTAAAGTTCGCAATCTGAATTATGAGCTGAGAATTGCGAACTGCAAACCAGTTGCCGACTCGCTTATCCCGATTCCAATTGCTAAGTGCAATTTGTAAATTGTAAAGGTGTCAGTTTGCAGTTCGCAATTCGAATTGTGGACTGTGAATTTCGAACTGCAGACTAATGTCATTTCGCGAAAAAAGGTCAAGGTCAGTGTTGTGAGATGGAAGTGTCTCATGTTCGGCTTTGAATCTATATTTTGTAAGATTTACGTACATGATTTAAAGTTTAAAACTAGACAGAGTGGTTACAGACAGTTCTGAGACTTCGAAGATCATGCAAATTTGATTATTCGTTAACTCCGAAGGCTGTTATTTAGCAATAAATTGGACTATTGGGAGCAAAGGATATCGGTGTGGTAAAATATGGCGGAATGTTGAAAAACTTTTAAGCTTTACACCATATTATTCTTACAACTTGTTAAACTTTACACCAAATTAGTCTTAAAACTTGGTAACAATGTACAAGTTTCGTTTCCATTAGCTTTGCATTAAAGTCCCATTACCACTTTGGACGTAAATTACTTGCAGCTCTTATATTATCGAGTAAATACGGAAGCCTAATAGTGCCACTTTGTTTTTTTTAAACTGATTTTTTCAACATAACTAAATTGAAAATTCAAGATACTAAATTGAATATTCAAGATAGTAAGTTGAAAATTCAAGATACTAAGTTGAAAATTCAAGATACTAAGTTGAATATTCAAGATACTAAGTTGAAAATTCAAGATACTAAAGTGAATATTTAAAATACGAAGTTGAATATTCAACTTACTTAGTTGAAAATTCAACTTACTAAGTTGAAAATTCAAGATACTAAGTTGAATATACACGAAACTAAGTTGAATATTCAAGATACTAAGTTGAAAATTCAACTTACTAAGCTGAAAATTCAACTTACTAAGCTGGAAAATTCAACTTAGTAAGTTGAAAATTCAAGAGTGTGACTAAGTTCGAAAAAACCAAATAAACGGTAACGCTTGAATATTCAAGATACTAAGTTGAATATTCAAGATACTAAGTTGAAAATGCTAACTTACTAAGTTGAATCTGAATTCAAGATACTAAGTTGAATATTTCATGACCAGTGTCTACTGAGTTGAAAATTCAAGATACTAAGTTGAAAATTCAACCTTACTTAGTTGAAAATTCAAGATACTAAGTATAAATGTAAATCTATAGGCGGTGTCCCGTGTGATGTTTTTACAAAACATTATGACTCTGTTGTTTGGACAGTTATTGCCTATGGTGCTTCAGTCTGGGGAGATAAATCTTTCTCCTGTATAAATACTGTTTACAATAGAGCCATGAGATATTTCTTGGGTGTTGGTAGATATACACCAAATGTAGCAGTTGTTGGTGAAATGGCTTGGCAACCCCATATAGTACGCCAGTGGAAATGTATTTCAGTTTCATGGGCTCGCATTGCCAATTAGACTTAATAAACGTGTTGCACTCTGGGCCTCCGGGTTAGCTAGTACAGCATGTAAAAACTGTTTTTTTGTAGTTGAAAAGAAGTTTTCTGCATTCAATCTTGATCAGTTTTGTTCAATTAATATTCCAGTTCATAAAAATAATTTGGTCAATAGCGTAGTACGGAAGACCATGGATTGTTTTGAAATTGATAGGTTAAGTTCAATTAACAGTATTACTGGTACTTCAGGCACTGGTCGAAATAAATTAAGAACTTACAGATTATTTAAACAGGACTTTTGTGTTGAAAATCACTGTAAGACAATTATATCAGCAAAACAATGATCAGCTGTTAGTAAATTTAGATGTGGAGTTGCTCCACTGAGGATTGAGACAGGTAGATATGAAAAATTGAGGGTAGAGGATAGAAAGTGTTGTTTTTGCCATGTTTTAGAAGATGAAATGCATGTTTGACTGTCGCAAATATGAAGATATTCGCAGTTGCTTGCTCAGCAAAGCTGAAAGTGTCTGCATTGGTTTTCAAGATTTGCCTATCATTGATCAATTTGTCACTTTATTAACACATCCTATGTGCCAAAACCTGCCATGATATTTTACTTAGACGTCAATTTTATTTGTGTAAATAATGTTGACTAGATTTTCTTTACCATTCACTCTGTATATTTTATGTTTTCCTATGCAGTTTCTGCTAATCAGTTTATTTATGATCTGATCAGAGGTAATAATAGTTACTTTAAAACATTTTGTAATTGCGCAATAGTGCTTATTTTCTCGCATCAGTGTTTTATATTGTGACACTTTTAATTAATTTTTAGGTTTCGATTAGCAGAAGGTGCATATTTTGTATGATTTCCATACATGTTAGTGTATGGTTTTATTTGTTGTCTTTAATCTAGATGGCATTCGTTTTAGGTGTAAATTGAATATAGTGTCTGTGATAATTTGCAATTTATTATGCTTATAGTCTCTTATAATTATATTATAGAATGGTCATTTGCTTGATATTATCTGTGATTTTTTTATGCATGAATTTTAAAAATGTGTATTATGCAAATGAATGAGACTGAAATAAACTATTAAACACTATAGTCTTATTTATATTCAGTCTTTTACGTAATCGACGAATAACAGTTATCGTCTTTCATGCTATATCAAACTTGTTTTTATTCATAGGTATTTTTATTAAGCCCCCGAAGGAACTTCGGGTGGCATAAAGAAATCGACTCGTCTGTCCGACCGTCCGTTCCCACTTCTTTTTCCGGAGCATAACTCCAAAAGAATGCAAGGGAATTACTTGAAACTTATACAGTGATAGAGCACAATGATGGGAAGTGCAGTGCCAAAGAACTGTAACTCTACCTTGCCTAATTTTTTAATTACCCACCCCCCCTTCGTTACATTTTCTTGTCCGGAGTATAACTCTTCCACTGAAGGAAATTCCTTCAAATTACATATATGCCTTTTTTAATTGTCTCCCTTTATTGATTTTTCTTGTCCGGAGCATTATTTGAAACTTCATAAAGTGATAGAGCACAATGATGGGAAGTGCAGTGCCCAAGAACCATAACTCTTCTTGTCTGGAGCATAAGTCGAAAAGTACTGAAGGAAATTTCTTTAAAGTGCATATAATGAGACAGGACACTCAGAGGAAGTGCAGTGCCCAAGAACCATAACCCTATGTTGCCTTAAGTTTTGATTGTCTCCCTTTATTGATTTTTCTTGTCCGGAGCATAATTCCAAAAGTACTGAAGGTAATTACTTGAAACTTCATACAGTGTTAGAGAACAATTACGGGAAGAGCAGTGCCCAAGAACCAAAACTCTACCTTGAAGAAGCTTTAAAGAAGCTTTGTCCTTACGAAATGTTATTTCGAACTCCCGTTGAAACTGTTAAGAATAATAATGTTCATCTTCGTTATCTAGTTTTCATCTTCTGAATGTCTAAACTATTAGTTTCATATTATATATTTCGTTGGTATGACCTGTAAATATTCACGTGTTAATATCATATGTAATAATATCATGTGAACAAGACGATGTACATATGTATAAGTCTGAAATAAAATAAAAACGTTCTGTTCTGTTCATGTTCTTGTTTAATTTTTGAATTATCTCCCTTTGTTACAGCATAGCCCTAAAAAGACTGAAAGAAATTCCTTCAAATCACATACAATCACGAGGGAAGTGCAGTTCCCAAGACCATAACCCTAAATTGCCTTATTTTTTAATGATCTCCCTTTATTGATATTCCTTGTCTGGATCGAAACTGCAAAAGTATTAAAGGGAATCACTTGAAACTACATACAGTGGTAGAGCACAATAAGACGAAGTCGATGTACAAGAACCATGACTCTACTTTGCCTGTTTTTTAATCATCCCCCTTTCTTACGTGTTCTTGCCCGGAACATAATTCTTTAAGTACTGAAGGAAATTTTGTCAAATTGCATTGAATGACAGATGACATTAAAGAGAAGTGCAATGCACAAGAACCATAATGATACAAAATGTACATAAATAACGCCGAAAAACATCCTTAGCTCCTCCTTCTTTATTTTTGAAAGGGTAAATGACAAGATAATAATAGCCATGATGTGGAAATCAATGCGCAAATCCTTCAGTGACCAATTAGGTGTGATAAACAGTGGTTGATGATACTATTCGCATATAAAAAGTATCCTCTCGGTGTAAACTGGCCAGCATCCATAAATCTATCACACTGCACTTCCTTTTGCTGTTCTCTAACTTTGCATGCTGCTGTGATATATATACAATGAGCCTGACATAAGAAGCCATCCAAGAGATGCATCTAATGCGGTCACTTAAAGTAGGTGGCCGTCCAGTGCAGGTGTATCTATTATAATAGTATGATGTCAAAATGGCCAATCTGAGGAGATCAGTAATTACTGTTTATGTGGCTTCAACAGGTGGCTGCTTATATGAGGTGGTCTCTTACATATGGTACATAAAATAAAGCCATTTAAAGCAGCTGGTTGAATTATACAAGTGTCTTTTTATGAACCCGGTACAGCTATACGCTCCCACAATGGCCGTTTTTTGGGGGGGGGGGTTTTTTTTGTACAATTGTTTTTTGTTTGGGTAAAAAATTTAATGTTTTTTGCTCGTAAAATATCATTGCGACACGATCCGTAAAGGGAGATCAAACATATGTTGAAATTCAACAGACAATACGCAGATTCTTGCCCTTTGATGAAACAAAATTCAATGCTCGTTTTTACATAGTTTCTGTGTTACTTTGTTATGGTAATCTAACTATCTTCGATGTATTTGATTTATTCTAGTGTAGTTTTATGAAGAATCAGTCTTAAAGTCTGGCCGACCAGTCAAATTAAAACTCTAAAAAGTTGTTACAAAAATAACTTAACAAATATAGTTGTTTTTAAAATGGTTTAAACAGGCGTAAACCTTGAATTCCTAATTAAAAAAAAATAGATGTGGAATAGCCCCACAACTTCACTTTTAAGTTCATATGTATGCATCTTTCCTGAACTCTGTTTCAGTTTGGAGAGTTAATGAATGCCCTCTTTGATGTACATGTATATACCTGTATATTATAGTTTATTTCTGTCTCATCAGCATATACATTTACAGTACATAAACATGAATAAAACATAAAACAAATGTTAAGCTGCCATTCAATATTGAGTTATAGGAGACTATTTACGTTTTCTCTAGCATTGTCAAAGACGTATGTACATTTTAAAAGTTAGGTTAATACATATAGCATTATCACAGACTATAATTATGTACGTTACCTATAGCATTATCACAAGCTATATTTTAATACATGTAGTTTATTTCAGTCTCATCCAATACATGTACATATTGCTACACATATATAATAAAAATATAAAAACATGTTCTTGGCCTTTCTACTCAAAAATTATAGGAGACTGTTTAATTAACATTACAACAATATCATGTATATTTAAAACAATTGAAGAATTCCGGGATGTGAGACCCGTGTCAGGCAAATCACCCCAGGGCCCCTCCTTTTTGCCTTAAAGGTATAGTGCTGGTACCGAAGGGCTATCATAATATCATATAGATCATAAATAGCATACAGCATAAATACTACTTAAGCTTTTATATTTAAATGAGAATGTACAATTTTTTTCCCATTTTGACCGACACGGCCAAAATAGATGTTAACAATGCTATTTATGGTGTCATTTTATACATTTTGTGATGTAAAAATAAACATAATGTCTGCAACATCAAATGAATTTCATTATCACCGATAAACGTTTACATACATGTACATTTTTCGTTAATCGACGAAAAATCCAAATCTCAAAAAATACATTTTTTTTTCGGTATACCTTTAGAGGGGCATATCCTACAACTAGCACATTATTTTCTCAAACTGTCAGCCAATCGGATTTAACTATGATAGGTACACGCTACAATAAAATGAAGGTATAACGCATTACAACACAGCTTATTTCGCTTATTTTACCGGTTACTTCTGCTATCTGTGGCTGAATGTTTTATGTTTAGGGAATAATCTTTCCGTAAACGTAATAATTTATTTTAAAAAATATTTTAAAATGCATCAAGTTTTAGGGTGTGCCCCTTTAAAAATGAGATTTGACCAGGGTACAGGACACACCTCTCCATGACGTCACGATCTAAGTAGATCGACGGACTAACATACTCGTGAACGGACAGAACGCAGACTTTATATCTTCTTTCAGGGGCATTTTTATAAAGAAAAAAACAACTCTTTTTTAAATAATCAATCTTTGAGAATGAATTATTACAAATTGTATAATGATGTTACACCTTATGAAGATCAAAATATTTAGTGAAAGATTTATAAGTTCATGACGTTGAAGCACACTGACATCAGAGCTTCATAGACAACATTTGAATTAAATTTGAAACTGAATCTCTCTGAAAACTCATCATCTTTAAGTAGTTCAAGTAATAAAGGAACGGTGTCATTTTCACTTCTAAACCCACTAAAGCGTCCATATCGAAAGATAAAAGATTGTAAATGTATAATCTCCAATAAATATCATGATTTCACGCAAAAGAAAATTTATTATGATTTCAGGAAAACAAATTGTCTAACAATTGCGTTCTTCAACCGCGACAGAAATTTTGGAGCAATTTTCTTGTTTAATCTAACGCTTCTTGAACCTGGAATCACGCTGGAGCAATCTGTCTAGTTTACCGCGTTTTCTCGGAAAATCTCGCGGGAATTGCTCAATTTCTCGGATAACTACATTTTGCCGGCACGAGACACAAAAGTTGCCATATTGCTTTTAAGTTTTATTAAAACAAATTGATAAATATGCTTCTGTGCGCAGCCTAATGTGATACAATTGTGATTTCATATCGAATAACTGAAATGAAAAATTAAAAGATCACCAGTTGACATTACGGGACTATCTATCAATCCGTTTATGCAGCCCCCATGGTGATACTGAGAAGAATGTCTTTAATTTTAGATAGTGTATGTTTGTTTTATGCAACGTAAAATTAATCGCTTTTGAACCGAGGCATTTTAAGACAAATGCAACAAATTGCTGTTGTTATTGTTATTAAAACCAGTCCCTCGGCCCACTCGAGTCTGTATCACTTTTGTTTCCAGGGCTGACTAGAAGGTTCGGTTTCTAGAGCTGGCAGGGTTGCTTTTCCTGCGCTGACAGATGGAAGATGGAATAAAAAGTAATTATTGTTAAATGAACATGGTATTGACCAATTGTGACGTCATAAAATACCTCATTATCTTGGCACTTTTTGTGCATGTTGTAACACCACCATCGTCTTGGCTGAAAATTTCTTGGACGAGCCATAATTCATGTAGAAATGTTTCAAAATAATTGTCTATCCTTGTCAATTGCAAAATGTCACGATTTGTTAAGATTTATGAACGTCTGTCCTACCTCTGAAAATGATAAGAGTTTACAAATTACTCAATTTATTCAGTAAATGTTACTGCTGGTTGACATGATGTAAAGAGGCATTTTTTGGCACAGTTGCACGCCCTTGGACATGACAAATTCCGGTGCAAACTATGATCTCACTGATTATTCGACTAAACAAAAAAAAAGGAAAGAAAAATCGACATAATTGCAATGATAGTCATAAAAATCTGTTTTCATATTCTACCTTTATGTAGTAAAAACTTTCCGCAAAAAAAAATAAATAAATAAATAAAAAAAAAAATAAAGAAAAAAATGGGTAGTCGATTCTACAAAAAGAAATCTTAGTTTCATTGTAGATAATGCATGAAAAATTCGATAACGTTAAAAAAATCTTAGTATAAAAAAATACAGACCATACCATAGCTTCATTAAGTTAGATAGAAGTTAATAAATGTAATCACGTTGCAAAAAGGATGCTCTAGTGAATAGAAATGCCATAACTATTCCAGCTTCGTGTTTCATCCCTTTTACACCGTACCTAATACCTCATTCTGGTTTTATAGATTTGATAGTATAGGATGCGTTTCTCTATAAAAGCTTTATTACTTCTAAGAACTTTATGTCTCAATTCATCTAGAATCTATTGCCGAACAAATCCCATTTTATGAGATCTAGATTGCGGAACGAGCTACAAATTGGGAAAACTAAAAACTAAAGCATTTATAACGCAAGATAAATGTGCAATGAAGATGGTTTTCTTGTTCTCGTTGTTTGATATTTAGCACGAGATCGCTCATAGCAAATGATCTTTGTTCGTTCATTTAATATGGCTCTAATTTCTACCGAACAGACTATAAGCGGGAAGGCGAAGTATCAATTATAGATAGTTTCGAATATACTTGCTTATTTTTGTAACATTATTCCGGCGTCTGTCTTTTTTATCTTTCGTGATGTAAACGGCAACACATTTGTAGTTAAACAAATATGAAAGTGCAAAAAACTGTCATTGATGCGTGACTGATACGTTCTCCGCGGCTTTATACCGGACATTCACTATTCACTTGAAGATCATTCGTGGCTCAGTGGATTTTTAAAGATCTTTATGTTAAACAACTGTATATTCTATTCCTTTCTAGTAAGAATACAAAAAATGATTGTACAGGGGATTTGCACCAAAATTCCATCAAACCTTTTTCATACGTCCAGGAAGTTTTGGATAAACTTTTAGGGCCATTCATGACTCTGCTTTATAACGTGTAACTTTAGATGTTGTAACGGTTTAAAGTGGATTTTCTTTCTGTAATATTTTAACGTTTTAATTTTAATATGAAGTACCGGTATTAACAGGCAAATATTTCGAATGATAAAGGAAATCTAAAATAATATCTTGCATTTCTTAACGATTGAACTTTTAAACAGCAGTTTCAGGCTTTTTCTAGGTACAGATAAAGAGAAATTGGCATGCTGTACTTGCAAATGTAATACCAGAACCAGCCAATCTATATCAGGTATACTTTTTAATATTAATATTTTTCTCCGCTTAAACATGTCAGAGAAAAAGAAACATTTCAATAATTTCATATATAACATATTTTTAATAATAACTAAATCAATTATTTTCTAGAAATGTCCTGATAACATACATGACAGTTACAATCTTAGCCATCAACTTTCCAGTACTAAGAACGCTGTTAATTTGCGTAATAAATTGTTTTCCTATACATTTTACTGACCTTTTTGTTTTCAGCGTGTTCCCTACAGCTAAATCAAATATTTTTGAGAAACGTGTTTCCCTCTGGTTGGTTGCGCTGTCAACGATCCTTCTCCACATAGCGACAAAATGAATTGCGACTCTGGGAACCAAGCCTGATCTATTGTTTGTGTCCCTGTCCGTGCCCTGATTACATACATGATAGTGACAATCTTAACCATCAACTTTCCAGTACTGAGAACGCTGCTCAGGTAATTTGCGTAATAAATTTTGAGAAAAAAATTGTTTTCCTATATACATTTTACATTGTGTACTGTCCTTTTCATTTTCAGCGTGTTCCCTCTATGCATGTACCTGTCCTATTTGTTTTAAGTATGTTCCCTCTATGAATGAATCTGTCCTATTTGTTTTAGCGTGTTTCCTTTATATATGCACCAGTCCTATTTGTTTTCAGCGTGTTTTCTTTATGCATGTACCTGTCCTATTTGTTTTAGTGTGTTCCCTCTATGCATGTACCTGTCCTATTTGTTTTAGAGTGTTTTCTTTATATATGCACCAGTCCTATTTGTCTCAGCGTGTTTTCTTTATGCATGTACCTGTCCTATTTGGTTTGAGTGTGTTCCCTATATGCATGTACCTGTCCTATTTGTTTTCAGCGCGTTTCCTTATATATGCACCTGTCCATTTTGTTTTCAGTGTGTTACTTATATGGATTTACCTGACCTATTTGTTTTCAGCGTGTTTCCTTTATATATGCACCTGTCCAATTTGTTTTCAGCGTGTCATTTATATGCATGTACCTGTCCTATTTTCTCATTGTTTTACTATAATCATGTACCTGTCCTATTTGTGTTCAGCGTGTTTTATCTATGCATGTACCTGTCCTATTGGTTTTCAACGTGTTTCTTTTATATATGCAACTGTCCAATTTGTTTTCAGAGTATTTTTTATGCATGTACCTGTCCTATTTGTTTTCAGCGTGTTCCCTATATGCATGTGCCTGTCCTATTTGTTTTCAGCGTGTTTTCTACATGCATGTTCCTGTCCTATTTTCTCAGTGGTTTTACTATAAGCATGTACCTGTCCTATTTGTTTTCAGCGTGTTTCCTTTAAATATGCATGTACCTGTCGTGTTTTCTACATGCATGTACCTGTCCTATTTGTTTTCAGCGTGTTTCCTTTAAATATGCATGTACCTGTCGTGTTTTCTACATGCATATACCTGTCCTATTTGTTTTCAGTGTGTTTTCTATATGCATGTACCTGTCCTATTTTCTCAGATTTTTACTATATACATGTATGTACCTGTCCTATTTGTTTTTAGCATGTGGGCCGTCAGTATCAAGGTTGTATACACGTACCTGTCCTTTTTGTTTTCAGCGTGTTTCCTATATACATGTACCTGTCCTATTTGTTTCAGTGTGTTCCTATATATGCACCTGTCCTATATTTTTTCAGCGTGTTCCTATGTTCCTGTCCTATTTGTCCTATTTAAAAAACTGGCTTTAAACTCGAGGGCTCAATGTGTAATTATCCTATCTGCTGCTATTTCTATATACACTTAGAATAGTTTCTTGTTGACCAATCATCGTGTTCTCAGCATGAAATAGGCATACATTAACTAAATGTTTATGGAATTATTTTACAATAATGGTCTACTTAATACAAAATAATGCATGTGATTTTTATCTTTATTTAGTAAAGTGATATATGCAAATGGGAGTAAGTTTTATTACGTTATGAAGAAGTCTGAGGATCGGTCAGTAATTTTCTCACAAAAGTTTTCTGACATTAATTCACAGATAGGTAAGGACAACAGTTGACTGTGCAGGTTCAAATACAGCACTTATGTACACTTCAAGTTATGTTCACCTTAATAATGTCCCTATTGAGTTCTGGGGCCGTATTCCAGTAGCATCTTAAGTGATTTTAACTTAAGTTCAAAATTTTTAATTATTATAATTCGCTTAAAAGTGAATGATTGTGTGTAATTTCATCATCATTATAGAAAATGGTCATGGAAGATTTAATTAATTTTCAACATGCTGCAATGCACATTCTTCTTTTTAAATATCTTCTTAAGGAAATTGTTAAGTTTAAGGAAAATCTTAAGATTTGACTTAAGATGCTACTGGAATATGACAGGCTGGTCAACAATAATGCTTAAAACATATGGAATGCTTTGAAAGCATTAAGCAATTAATTATACAAGTTAGTCATCTTATTGGCAGATATAAATGAAAATATACATAACTGAAAGTGTAGAATAAAAGTTTTAAGTAGGATAGTGAGAAAAAATTCAAACATAGTCTCTATATGCAATGGGAATAAAACTGTTACACGTTTATAGTCTGGTTACGACTGTGGCAATACTCGTTGGTCTAGGTGAATAAATCAGTGAGCAGTGTATTTCATAAAATTATGATGGAAGAGTTATATCACTTCAACAGAAAATGTTTAAAGAAAAAATGTATGGTTGATTTTCAGTCATTTTGTCATTAAGAAACAAATTCCGCATCTTTTTGAACGGCCCTTCTTGTCGATTTATAAGAAGCTTTTGTTTGTTGATCGAAATTAAAAAAAAAGATAAAATACTGGGGTTTTCAAATATTTCAGCAAAAATTAAAGGATTTGCAAAAGTTATTGAAGCATAAAGTTGATTTAACATATGCCTAAATTAAATAACAACCTATCTAAAAATAAAATATTTTGAAAAATTAAACGGTTTAAGCGGGCATGATCTGGTTCAAACTTATGTACTTTACATCGATTGAAGACTCAAGTTCTTGCAACTTACATTAACCCTTCTTTATGAATTCTTCTTTGGGGCTTTAACCAGTACTTGCTCCACGCCAACAGGAAGATTCGAACCCGCGGGTTTATAGTCCAAATCTCTACCCATACATCACGATCCATGTAGAAGGCCTACAATTGTAGATCATTTACGAAAAGTGAAAGGGTTTGTTTTAGAAATACGTTCTATAATATATTACAAAACGAAGCAACATCAGTAGCAGTGTAAAGACCACACGACTACCATTCTCACACAGTACAGCCGTGTTCACGGATCACGTGGTCCAGATGAGCTCTTAAGAAACTATCCTGATAGTGACGCTCTTCTCATTACTTTCCAACGTTTCTTTGAGATACCATCATTTTATGTTTGTTCCAAGTTCATGTGTACAGTTTGTCTGTGACAGACATATTCATAAATCAGAAGTTTATGCCCCCAGACACAAAAGGCACCTCCCTTAACATTGAACGTAGCAAATTGTAATTTCTAAAAAACGAATTTGTCATAAACGATTTAATTGGTCATGAAAATAGATTTAAAGCGTTTTATATCTAGATTTTATCACGGATTAACACAACATCTGCAGAGACGTCAATCGTCCAAAAATCACTCCCCAACAGCTTTTATGTTGGTGGGCTATAAAGATAGTATCTATGCCTGCACGCGTTATCGTGAATGTGAAAAAATAAATTTGCAGGTATTTAGACAGCTTTTAAAGTCATTGTAACCCATTTTTATGACGATCTTCACTTTAAATGGGTACTTAACAAACCGTCACATTTTATGCGCTCTAAAGAACGAGCCTCTCTAACTTAAGATTTTTTAAGTCTTTTTTTTTTCGAAATTTTAGCCTGCACCAAAACATACATGTCTAAGTGGCGCGCAGGTTGTGTCAAAGCTGGCATTGTACCATAGACAGCCGTTTTCATTAAACGTTGCTTTTTTCTGACAATGTGTCATCAGGAATCATTTAAGCCAGTTACCCATTTCAAAAATAAGAAATCAATCTGTTGTCCTCACAATATAGCAATTTTCAAGCCATAAAATGCTCAGCGCTATTCAACACTACTGGTTTAACAGCGACTTTTCTGAAACCCCCAGCTTCCTTTCGTGTAAACCTAGCTCATAATGATATATTTGCAGCTACGTCAACGAAGCTAGGCAATATGGCGTTGAAAGGCTGGCTGTCATAACCTCTTTAATCAACGGCTGAAAAATTTACTACCTTTCAAGCTTGCACGTGAATTAATTGTGAGTTAGATGATGATTTGAGAGAGCCGTTCGAGCGTCTTCACCGTGAGAAAAACAATACACTCAATTGATATTCGTATCAAGTTCGGCTTCTACCTGCGCATTAAATTCTTTTACAACACGCAATATGGCCCTCAGATCCAGTAGCAACCTTTGGTCTCCAAGCGCGGTCACGCCATAGACCCGTTAGCAAGGAAAATAATTATTCGCGACCTACAGTGGCGCGTTCATATTTTGTAAGCAGAACGCCGTTGTACTTTCGTACGCTCTTTTCCTTATTAACTGCCTTTTTACCCCGACATTCTCACGTGTTAATTAGAGAACGTTTCTATAAGATGTTTGCGACATGAACAATTTGGACAACAATGCCACACAAAAGCACTTACACGGGCAACGCACGGCGCGAGGATTATTAACAACTGGAAAAATATCTTGCACGTAATTGTCGTGTTTCCAACACTAAGCCCGAAAAGATTCCATGTCTTTGATTATTTTAGTGGAGTTAAGACGTTTTCGCATTGTGCCAGGTTGGTAGCGGACACTAGCTTTTAAAAGTACACAATCGTTTACGTGTAATATGTTGGAAAATAATACAGCTGCAAACGGTAACAAATCAACTTTAATAGTAACTGCCTTAAGATAAATATATATTAATGTATTTTTAGCATATTGTATTTGTTCTGTTCTATATGTATAAATATTTGAATGACATTTAATACCCATAAATGCACTTTAAATTCAGCAGTGTATTCAAATAGTTTTAAATTGCTCGAATTCGACCATTTAATACAGTGTGCTTCACAAGGGAAGACTCTTTGGTATCCTTATGAAAGAGCAATGTTCTTCTAATAAGAAGCCATTGAGAATACTTGAAATATAACAGTAAACTCTGTATATAACGAACTATTTGGGACCATTTACATCTGTTCCTTATATCCGGAATATATCATATCCAAATAGCAATTACATATACAATGAAGTTGGAAAGAAATCGGGCCTAGAAAATTTGTTCTTTAAATCCGAAATTTCGCTATATATGCGGAGTCGTTATACACGGAGTTTACTGTACTTTATTTAAAAGAAAAAAAAAAAAAAAAATTTACCCTTAGAAGGAGCATTATATATATATGCATTATCTTCATTCTTTTTCTTTATGACTTAAAAGTGATATTCACTTTCTTAAATTGCATTCTACTTTGTGGATCTTTTGTATCAAAAAGCGCAACCGTGGTTACATGATTAAACTTTTAACGAGCATCTATAGACTTTAATAAGATGGTGTTACTTCTTTAATACTAATTTATCTTTTCTAGATTGTGAAGCAAGTTCTTACAACTTATATTAATCGCTCTCGAGACTCATTCAAGATGGAGAGAGAGAGAGAGAGAGAGAGAGAGAGAGAGAGAGAGAGAGAGAGAGAGAGAGGGGGAGAGGAGAGAGAGAGAGAGAGGTGCAATGTGCTCCCGAGACTCACTCCAGATAGAATCAACCTCGAAGAGAGAAAGAGAGAGAGAGGCAATGTGGAATTATCTGTGTTTTGCCTAAGGACCATATCACTACTTGGCACAGGTTAGGATCGAACCCTCCGATCCCGAGGCGCAGGAACACGCTACCACTGCGCCGATGATGTTAACAACAAACATATATAATTCTAAAGGGTTAATATGCACCTAATAGTATTACTGATCTTGCACTTTTGTTGGAATCACTAAACTTATAACATTGAGACTAACGGTTGAACTCAAGTACATGATCGCTCATAGTTTGAAATAGAGTTCGCAATTGAATCCGTTAGTCAACTTTTAATCTGAGACTTTGGGACTGTGATCCGTTACTTAACACAGAATTCTTAATTTACCAAATACTCTCCACTAACTGTTTGGTGTTTTCTTTCAATTTGCAGATAGATATATAGATAACTGTACGTGCCTTGCACCACTGTCAGTTATATTTTTATAACCTTACTTGTGAAGGGAGCCAGGAGTTTCCTGTCTTAGAAATACATAATCACAGTCTCAAAGCATAGATGTCAATTTAAAGTAAACTTTTATTTGCTGGAGAAGATATTGGGGAGTTTGTGACATATGTAATTGACAACGACGTTCTTCACAAAATCAGAAAACTCCTAAATTCCATTTACCATATCACTCAGCTTTGATTGCAAAGGCCAACAATAATAATGTTTATGGGCTGTTAGTTTATATAGATGTAGGTCTAAACAACTTGGAAAAGTGTAAACCTCGGAACCATTCATCCAAATGAGCCTAAACATGAACTAAACAAGATAGTCAAGTTTCACCTATACATTTTATTATTGCAAATTCTAGTATAATTTACATGTGTGTAGTGACAAACAAAAATAAAAATCACAAAATATTGCATGTTCATTATCAAACAGTCATTAGGTCTTAATTGGAAAATATAAATTTGATAATTATGTTCTTCTTGCATTTACAATTATGATGTTGAGAATTTGAAAATGATATCACTAAGGGTTTATTACCGTTTGACAGAGAAACTACGGTGAATACCAAATATCGAGAAGGCCAATCCCGTGAGACTGATGAGAAAACTAAAACGGACCAGCTTTGTAGGTTTCTTGCAATATTTACAAATATGGTGTTTATATTTGTGCTGTTTGTAGGCTAAGTACAAAAGGCAAAAGAATAAAAATAGGGTAGTGGCTGTTAGTGGTATCCAGTTGGAAAATACCAATAAATTAGATATGTTGTCTCGCTTATTAATCACTCAATTATCAATTTCCTCAAAGAAATATAGTTAGATAAGGGTTTCTGCTGAGTCATAAGTAATCATGCAATTAATGATATCACAAAAGATTGATTTGTGTAAATAAGATGAATTTTGGTCAATACAATGGATTTGGATATAGAATAGTCTTGTTTTCATTCTACTATTATATCATGATTTTGTTCACATATCTGATACAATAAAAAAATGATATGAACACAAGGTGTTCCAGACAAATATTCGTTTACATTTCTTAACAATAAATAATCAACAATGATCTAGTTTGCGTTGGATTTACGATAGCAAAATGTCAACTTTAAACTTCCACTAACACTTAAATCAAAAGTCAAAACCGCTTTCTAAAAAGGTCTACCGTAATACACATGTAATAAATTTTAAGGTCTTTAAAACTGCTCGCTCTCATACTTAGATGAAATAAAAAACAAGATTCTTCAAACTGTGTGAAATTAACATATTTGGAACAAATCATCAAATAAAAAGGTTCCAGTATAAATTCAAGTAAAGTATTTCTGTATTTTTAAAAGTATCCGCTACCAAATTATTTTAAGCGTTGCAAACGCTTTTGAAATTCATAAACACATAGTGCAGCGTTGCCGTCAAACCAAGCCTGCCAACATTTTCAGAGAATGTAGATTTTAACTTGTGTTGCTCTTTTACATTTTATGTTTTAGAACAAGTATATTTTTTCACCTAAGATTGTGAACGAGCAGCTTTAAAGTATATTTTTATAAAGTTATATGACATACTTAAATTTCTCAAAAATGCATCATGCAAAATTCAAATGAGGACGATAAAGACGTTGAAATGAAATTTTAACAACTTACAGAAAATTAACAAGATACTGGATATACCAGGTATATTTGGAACAGTATATGTTATAATAAAAATGAACTCGTCCGTATCAAAATTTAGCTGTTCTCTTCCCCTTCCGAATTTACTGATGTATACAGCAGTGAGGGGTGGTAATTCATGCTACCTTTATCTGCTCATTTCGATTCAAGGATCGACAAGATACAGACCGAATAAAAACTGCTATGTGTGTTTGCTTTCATAGCTTTTTATTTTATAATTTATTTTCTCTCAACTCTATAGTTAATAACTGCTTGTTTTTGTATGCCTAACCGATCATAATTGATTCTGTTTGACCGAAACATTACTTATAAATGCCGTATAATGACAAAAAAGCTTCTAGAATCTCACACAGTTTTTACATACACAATAAAGCACTGCAAACATTGTATCACAATTAAAGGAAATAAATAAATAGTAAGATATGTCGGATCAATTGTACTTATTTGTACCTATATAAACGACAATTTTTGTAAAAGCGACGTAGCGCTATGATTTAGTAAGTAAGGAGGTACCATATTTCTTTGGCATGCAAATGCAGATGGCTGTGGATACAGTCCTTGTCTCGAAAAGCCAGAGAAATAGTTTTGATGCTGATGAGGCACGCCTAAACTCTGCTGGAACAGTCCATTGTTTCCAATCGGAGTCATAGCGGATGTATCCGTGGGCGAATTCGGACTGCTGGCTGACTTCATGCTTCCGGATCCATTGACTCCATCGTGAAGTTTTCGCACATGCTTCTTAAGGTCAAAATTTCTACAAAATCCTTTAGAACATATCGTGCACGTGTACGGTTTCTTATCGTTATGAGTGTGCATATGAAAAGTAAGATTGTAAACCTGATGGAAAGCCTTGTTGCAGATGGTACATTTGTACTGCTTCTCCGTGCTGTGAGTGAGTTTGTGGTTTTTGTAATTTCCCTTTTGGTGGAAACCTTTGCCGCAAAATTCGCACGTGAAAGGTTTGTAGTTGAGATGAATGCGCATGTGCGTGTTCAGGGTGGAGCTACGATTAAATGCCTTCCCACACGTGCTACATTTATGTGGTTTATCTGAAGTATGTATGATTTTATGTCGACACAATGTGCTTGCTTGACGGAAACCTTTTCCACAAACCTTGCATATAAATGGTCTTGCACCTGCAACGAAAGGGTGAAAAAGAAATCAATTAACTGAAACACTCAGATGCCATATTGTTAGAATATTTGTTTCGTTTTTATTGCACTTAAATCATAACATAAAATTAATTTCCAATCATTTTTAGAAAGAAAACAAAAAAAAACATAGATTGGAAGAAAAATGCTGCATGACTCCATCCCGGCCCATCCATGCCCTCAAGCCAGTAACACGTACGAACTAAATACATTTGCATCATAACTGACATGAAGATCAAATTATGATTTATTATTTGTATTTTGAAGAAAAGTACAATGAATATTATAGTATGTATGATTTTTATGAGAGACCTAATAATTACAATTAACAGTACTTTTATCATCGACTATACTTTCCAAAATATCAGAGAAAACGGTATTAATGTTGTCCATATGAATCAAATAATGTTTCGCATATTCCTCCCTCTATAAACGGATTTTTCTTACTCAAAAGTAAAGCAGAATTTCAAACAAAAAAGAGAGCGAATATCAAAAAAAGACAGTGATTGATAAAATCTTTGTACACTTAAATCATTGAATAATGATTAACATAATTTGTGGACCTGTTATTTAAGTATGACCGTATGGGGGAAAAGGAGAAGTTCTCAAAAGCATTATTAATGCTTATCATATTTCAAACAATTTTTTTTCTCAACATGAGCTTTTATTTGAAAATATATTTTAAGTACCGAGTAGCCTGTAATAGCCGTTATACTTCATTGATATTGTTAACCGTTAGGATTTTATTTATAGTCATTACTTTTGTTTTATTTTCTCAAAGGGAATACATTTCTAAAATATTTCTTAAAAACGTCAATAACACAGTATAAACCATTTTTACTTTAAAGTATTTAGTTAAAAAACGCAGGAATACATAATTTATATTAGTTAGAACTCAAATATCTTTAAAAATATTAATTAAAAAATAAACTAAATAAATGAATTACAGTGTTTAGTTTGTCTTTAATTAATTTTCCATTTTTGTGGCAAACACAAAATAAAACTTTATTTCTTTAATTTGAAAGTATATACTATGACTTACCGGGTACTTTATGGAATAAATTGCCGGTATAAACAGCATAAAACACGAGTAAAACGAAGAGGCTTTACTCATACAATAATAATAAATCATAATAAATTTTTAATATAAATACCTGTGTGCACCGGCATGTGTCTCGTCAAGTTGTAATGGGCATTAAATAATTTTCCACATTCTGGGCATGAAAAAGACTTCTGTGACTTGGAAATCATTCGTTTGCCATTTCCATTTCCTGGTGATGACGCACTTTCTTTTGCAATTTCAATATCTCTTGATTTCCCGATTTCTCCTTCGCTTGAAGCTCTACTGTTACTTCTTTGTATTCCGCCTTGCTCTCTACTCCTTTGGGAATAGTCAGGAGAACTATGTTGCTGAAGGTCTGGCTGTTCATTTACTTTTTCGCGAGTCTTTTCTTGGTCTGAGCTAGCCTTCCTCTCAGATGGAAAGTACTTCATATTGTGCCAGTTCAACGAATCAGTCATATGACTACTGTCCTTGTTCATGTTTGGCCACTGATGGTGCAACACTGAGATATTTTGAAGAATTTGAGCTCTGTATTCATCGGGAGTCAAACGTCCAAACATGAACGCTGGGTGAAGGCAGGCTACGTTCATATTCACATCATAAATGTCTCTACCCATGTAAGGCATAATCTGTCTTTTTTGAATTTCATTTTTGATGACAGCAGCGGCATGTTGATAATGATTAGCCAAATATTCCTGCTGTTTCTTATATTCCTCATTTCCAAAAGTCTTACTCCTTTTCACTGGTTTGAAGCTGCTTTTCTCTATGTCAACCAGACTAGTAATGTTAGGATTATTTACTTCCTCTTCCATCATCCCGCTGTGTTTATCAGAATCTCTATTTGATTCAACTTCATCACAATTTTCAGTTTTTGTTGTTCCCATAATTTTATCTATAGAGAATGCAAGCGAAGGCTTTGTAGACATTTTTATACACTTTTCACCTTTAGAAAATTCCATCTTTCATTTATTTGCGCATCTGAAAAATAAAAGAAAAAACACTTAATTATTTGCAATAATCATAATAAAATACTAAATAATATTTTTTAATGAATTTGTTTTTACTTAAATTGCTATGTTTTTTTATATAAACTCTTAACGTAAATACTATATTTTAATAGTTATGCTTCAGTTATAAAAAAAATCACCAAAACTTACCTAAATAATTAGTGTTATTCTTTATTCTCGCAGTTACAACTCTCAAAAATGTTTCCAAAAACACCGAGAACCGAACGATAGTTGTATTCGTGTCAAGCTCTGAGAGCCCTTGACTAAAATCGGGTATATATCTGAGACCGGACCATTGTAAACATAAAATATCACTTCATCATCATTAAATGACAACTAACACCCGTTGAAAAGTGTCAATTCAAATTTTCATTCTCTCCGAAAGAGAAGAAACGCCCATATTAGAAACTAAGTTTTATGTCGTTTACCTAGACCAATCAGCCGCAGTAGCCTGTACTTTGGTAAACGCCTCAACCAATAGAAATGGAAAAAGATGACAATGGAATTATCGATAATTGAGCAAATCTTCCTTTTGGAGTTCATTTCCAATGTAAGACCAATATTGCTATTTTAGCCTCATTGCGGCTGAAGCAGCGAACTGAATGTGAAAACCTGGTGAGGATTTTGAGAAAATTGTGCAATTTGCGAAGTATTATTCTACTGTAGCTAATTCGCGCGTATTTTGTTTTTGCATTTCACATAATTAATGGAAGAGGTATAAAAAGCGAATAAGCGGATAGGTACATGTAATAATAAAAAAGTTTTCGTAATACATTTTATATTTTGAACTTTTGAAATACAGTTATTGAAATAAGCGGTAACTTTACACTGTTAAGTATTTGACAAATAATTAAATTTCAACGAATCGCGGACGCTGCAACGTTAGGGTTGTAGCGCTGGGTGGGATATGTAGGATCGCGTACTTGTATTCTGACAGACGATAAATACATGAAAATAACTTTTAACACGATTACCGTCATTTCAAATTCTTACTGAAACACTTGACACATCTTACGGCGTGCAAATTTTAACATCGAATAGGAAGATCAGCATGATCTTTGCAGGCGTTATTGTACATATAGCTTGTCATATAATTCTATTACTGCCGGGAGCACGGAGGAGTTGAAACCGCGGTAAAACCAAAGTTGAATAGACGAGTTCGTAATTGGGATGGAGCCCTGAGCCACGGTGAAACAAAGGCTCTTGAACACAATATCACAGAAGGTGGGGGAGCTAATTGACAGTCGAGACGAAATGGACAGCGTGAAATTTACACCCGAATGAAGCATTATTGTGGGTTTGCTCTTTTGCCAATTGAAACGAACATCCTTAACGCTTAAAGGAAAAATGCTAAAGTATAATTAGAGATGAAATGTAAATTTGCACGTTTTCATCAGCAGCCAAAAGGTGGCAAATTTTACTAAATTAATCCTAGAATTTTCACAATTGAAACTGTCAAATAAACTGCCTCGTTATAAAACTGATCTTAATTGTCAGACGTTGATTTGTTATATGAGACGACAGCATGGGGGCCAAGTTTCCGGAGAATGTTCGCTCTCCTTCGGGAAATTATAACAATAAAAGATAATGTAAAGAAAATTATGACATAATTCATTCAAAATATGACTGCTCTTTTATTTTCAGTTACATTTTGGTTTAATCTAAATGGTGCCTCAATTCTTTAAATTTAAAACGAGAATAATAGTCCCTTAACACTGAAGTCTTAGAACGTGTTATGCATTTTATTTCTGACTTTTGCAGAAATATTGCTTAGGAAAGTCACGAAAAAAAAAACATTATCCACAGTCTGACTTGCAAATTATGATAACAATCAATAAGACCAATATACAAAGATCCATATACAGGTTAACAAGCTCATTTTATGACAGTGAGCATGTCTAGTAGATACAGTACCAGATCCAAGAAAAGGAGGTTGTGGGTTCGAGACTCACTGTGGTGACGACCGTAACTCCTCATATGACACCAGTACTGGTTTTCCAGGAAGCGGACTCGAGAGTGACTCAATAAGCTCCAAGCTTTCTTTACAATCGAGCTAAAATAAATTAGTATAAACTAAACTAAGAAAAGGCGTCTTGTCTCATTTCTTTACTATAGCTGCTCAAAATGTTTAGTTTTTTTTATTAATTATTAAAGAATGAATCACCAAAGGGATTAACAAAAGTTAAACCAATGTATAGTAAAGTAAAGGATAAGAAAATTATTTTCGCTGAAATACAGCATAAGGAGAAGAATGCCTAAACACTATCATGCACACCACCCACCAACAATCAAACCCTTACATAGAAACATAATCTTCTAAAAGAAAAAGTAGCTAACCAGACGCACAATGCACCTATGATAAATGTTAAGACACTGCTTTTGCCATGTGCAACAAGTAGGCAGAAAAAAGCGAATAAAATTATCAGTTACATGACGTATGAAGTGCAACTGAGGGAGAAGGGAAGAACATTGTGAGCACTTCAATCGAGTTTTGTGGTTTGGAGAGTTGCTTTGGCTTCACGCCTTTTCTGTAAGGAACTGATTATTACATATTAAGTGTTACAGTCATTGAGAGAAAGTTTAGAATGTGAAAACTGGTCTCATACTGTGAAATAACCACGGATACGGTTCTTAATAGAATTTTGAGCAATTTTTTCACAATGCCATTCTGTTATCATATCTAAAACGATTGAAAGTCAGTAAACAGAATCCACTAATAGGTTAAGGTGTTTCTTTAAGCACAGGTGTTTAGTCTTACAATCTCCTGGATGTGTCATTATTTCGTAAAAAGTTTTGATTGTAATAAGGTGAAATTCAAATTGTTATGAGTTTCAGGCCTTAATTATAGATCTTCGTTAACGTATCAAATCATAATGTTTTGACAATAAATTCTGAGTGATAGGGTTTTGACTTAAGTGTTTGGTAAATATTGAAACAAATTTGGAAAGGAAGCTCATTTATATCCTTTGTGAAGTTGTTAAAAAGACTTAACGATGTGCTTTTCAGGAGGTTTTTCGTATTTGAAATAACTTCACAATTGGTACAACCATCGTGCCTTCTTAAGAGCAAATCAAATACATGTATTCGACCTTCACTGATTCTGTTCGTCCATGCACTCCAAGGTATTTTTTCATCGCACTACATTTCGATAATCTCCCTAATTAAATGTGCGTTCGCAAATGGTTTTCAAATACTAGATGAAACTATTAATAGCAAATATACACTATAGGAACAATCCTTTCAACACATATCTCATTATCTAAGATTTTCATGACATAATCATACGCTTCCAGGGGACAATTACGCAGTTCTAATTAATTTAAAAAATTGATCAGTTATAAAGCCATGGTGTATCGTCTAAGTTTTGAAAAAATAAAACTACAAATATTTCAAATCATGCATATTATCAGTTAATATCTCTTTGAACTGCACAATAGCATAGTGCTTTAACCTTTATGAACGTTTAATTGTTTAACATTTATTAACAGTGATCAATTTCAGTAATTGCGAAACGCTTTCAAAAGCACATCATTTTCTGCGTCTCTTTAACCAAGATGAATAATTCATGTTCTGTGAGCGCTTATAAAATCCCGTAGAGGACTGGGATGAATTGTTCCCGGCGAAAATTGACAAAAATGGTGATATGATGGCGAATAGTGTCTTTCAACCTTTGAAAATTGGTCTGTGTTGTTGATAATAAACTCTGCTCCGAGTGGCTGTTAATTCATTTGTTGGCTTCATGATTTGCAGTCGCATGTGAAATATTTATCTGATGAAACGGTTGTCTCTATCAAGATCATCAGTTTGACTCACCACGTGGATGCCCTGCACGTGCCAAATGTATTTAAGGAAACTGATCCGTGGTTTTGAGGCGGCCGCACCGAGGGCGTCAACAACATCGCTTTTGAAATATGAAGAAAAATATAAATTCTTAATCTTTCATCTTTAAAGACAAGTTTCACTTGAAATTTATGGAAATATATTTTGCTTTTGTTTGTGTTTGAAGGCAAACCTCCAGCAAGCGAAGCGCAGCAATCAAGAGTTACTTTTGTGAGTTTCCGCTATCTTGTTGTTCAATGAACAGATCGTTCTCTATGAATTACAAAGCTATCATTTTCACTTTGTTTTAATTTACCGCCATACTGTCGTGAGGACGTGAAATAAATGTAATTATTATCGTCTTGTATTCATTTTGAAATACTAGTATCAATTTATATTATTTGGGGAGTGTGGAGTAGATAAATTGCATAAATTACTTTGAGTAATATGTATACTTTTTAATAAACGAGTTAATTGTTGGACTGGAACTATTGTATCAAGGCGGAGTGAGAGGGTGAAAATGTCATGTTCGTTTTTACTTTTTGATTTCTGTTTACTTTGCATTGTGTTTTTGTTTAAAATTGTTAATTATGTCTGTATTTCATTTTATATGTTTAATAATCCTTTCATGAAGAATGCTTTATTCATTTCATACATTTGCGTCTTTAATTGTAGTCATATAAGTATATCAGCGCATAAACGGCTGGAGCGTAGTTTAGATTATTATTTCACTAAGTTTACTTTACCGGAGTCTTCGAATAGCTCAGTTCCCCGAAGTCTTACCAGAACAGAACATCACTTTATTAACTCAATAGGTTACAAGTAACACTTATGAGCATACAATTCAAAATCAATACACAAATACTACTAATAAGAAAGGAAAGTAGTAGTTCAATTATGCTTAGTCTTGATAATGGGATGAGAGCGAAAACACTTGTACTGTTTCTTTTTTAGATATATTGAAGGTGTATGAACTTACCAAAAAACAGGTTCTGCTCGGTCTTACTTTTGTACCGTTCTTTTAACTTAATATGTTTGTTTGTATTCCATACATTTAGTGGTATTCTAGTGTTGTATTCCATACATTTAGTGGTATTCTAGTGTTGTATTCCATATACATTTAGTGGTATTCTAGTGTTTTAATATGTTTGGTAATGTTTTATTTGTGAATGTTTTTAAGTGTCTTTATTGAAATGTGTATTGATTATGCAGTGCATTTTATTAGAGCTTGTATTTGCATTCATATATGAGCTTGAGCTGTAGTTTAGATCAAGTTATCAAAGTAGTTTTGATATTGGCTAGTGGTCACGGACCCATGACATCAAGACAGACAGTAAAAACGTCATGGTCCTGTTGCAAAATATTTAAAAGTTGTCAACATATTTGTAGACTCAAGCAATTTAAAGGTCCATTACTAAGACCAAATCGAATTTTCTTTTAAATCTGGAATTGTAACGGGCGTCTTCTCAGAAGGAAAATATGACATACTGCATCGAATGTGACCATATTGTGTTGAAAATTTGAGTTTAACAAAAGAATTAATAAATTATATTTTGCCTTTTCAAAAACGAAAGTTGGTTTTCAAGTTTTCAAGTATCTTTGTAATTTTCCAGAAATCTCACAGAAAGAGGCTGTAAATAGGTTCTATATGAATAAGCATACCTATTTTTAATCATAGCTGAAAGAATTTCACTTTCAATGATGTGCAATGTTTATTTCTGACTGTTTATAACATGCAATAAAGCGAAAGTATGACAAAAAGACCACCCAGGTCAATCTTAGGAAATACAAAAACTTTCATTCGTTTTTCTGCAGCAGTATTTCAAACAGGGAAATACTCCACGGCTATTGTAAAGTTTTAGACTGTATTTCCCTGTTACAATTCCAGAAAATTCAATTTAGTATTAGTAATGGAACTTTAACTTTTTAAAACCGTTTGCACAGCGAACGTATAATTTTATAGCGTTTTCATAGTTTACAATAAGGTGAAAGTCTCCTTCTATGTTCTATATGAATGTTTTGCGGTGATGGGTCTAATTCTGCCATATTACTCACCTATTGCTTTGCACTAACGCTCGCGTCCAAATTATTCAACGGAACAAGAAATTTAGTATTTATGTCTTTACATGCAATGTAAGTATTGACAGTCTATACAGTATGGCAATTACTTAATACGTAAAACACTAGAAACTGTATATCCTATTATTAAATACGCATTTTACAAAATGGAAAAATCATTTTGTCTTATAATTGCGGGTATGGTGTATGATCCTGCGTCTCAAAATGCCTTTCAGTGTCTCTATGTGTTGCCTTCTCGCCGTTCTTCTTGTTTTCTTTTTTGATTCTATGTGCATGAGTTTAATTTTTGAAATCCTGACGATAGCTTTTGGTGCGATAAGACGAGCAAGCAATTTTTTTCCTGGCTTCAACGTATACCAAGACAATCCTGTCGCTTAACCTTCACGTAACTTGCACTTTACACAGAGGGGCAGGTGTACCTCTTTGAAACATTTGCTTTTTAAATCAAATTATATGCAACTATACCCCAACATCCAATCCTCTCCAAATTTGCTTCTCGGTTACTTTTACGTTTGCGTTTAATAATCGGTTCCTGTTCTCTACGGTGCTTTGTAAGCAATATCCATTCTTTGATATATGACACAAAATTGTTTGACGTTTGAGCAGCGTTCCTTATTTACTCTGTAATTTTGCTATCGACGCCCACTTTGTTATGCGCGGTAAATCAAACCTTGTTAGATAGCCATTAAATTGCTAGGTTTCAATATTTGTCACATATAATAATGTCTTCTTTCATAGACCTTTTACATACTGATAAGCACTTTTTCAGTATTAAAGCTAAATTCACCTTTTATCGCCGGTAAAACTGCCACTTAATGTTTGTTTCCTTTTAACAGGTTGTAAATATATTGTAGCCAGTTTCATCCAAACAGAATTAATTGCAAAATAAAATTTAAGGTATAGAAAAGCTACCAAAAGGTCGAAGTAAAACAGTTTCTGTTCTTCGGAGTAGGGTCGCCGCATTCATGGAAACCATTGTCTTCTGTCGGCTTTTCATACCTGGTTGTGTTTTTGTGGAAGGGTAAAAAATTAAATTTAAATTTTCCAATGATTTTTATTTTTCTGTAGTACTTCATGGAATGAATATCCATACAGTGACCTTAGATTTTGTCCTCTTTCGGTAAGGTTAACTGTTGGTTATACTATTTCCATTATATGGGTTATTGCACGTATATGTGTATGTATGTATATGTGTCATGTGGGTATACTTATAGATTTAAATGAGTTTTAAATACTCGTTCACTTAATTGTTGCAATTAAGGGTGTTTCTATTTTTCAAGCATTCGTAAAACACCAAATCAATTAAAAAAATATATATATATATATATATATATGATAGTTTGCTCTACTTACTATCAAAATGAGTACTAAGTACTATCAAAATGAGTACTAAGTACTATCAAACATATGAAAAATATTGATTGTCAATACCCTAGGTCAGGATAAATCTTATGTTTATTTCTGACCTTCTCCGAATTAATTAATTAATTTTCAGATAAATTGTGTTTGTATTTTTGATGTGGACCACTGTTTGCTGCATGTCTTGTATTATGTATTGTGTATGCCATCACGGGCTTTTTAGCCTACATGGATGCAATAAAATCTCTCTCTATCTCTCTCTCTGTAAAATGGCCAGTGTTGTGTTATGAACTAGTTGCATTTTTTTCTTGAGATAATTGAGAGTTGACAAAACCTTTTGCAGTTCTTAAGAGCAAATTTGTTAGTCATGTTGATTTTGTTTCTAAAATGCTTCCTCGACAGAGTGGTAATGTGAGGGTCGATCGTACAAGCCCTTTTGGCAGTTGTTAGTCAGTATAAATGTATAAATAGACCACTGCATCGCTGCCTTTTTTAAAATTTTAAATGAAAATTAACACTTAGTTCTATCAGGATCAGTTTCCCGAAAGTTGTAGCACATATTCTAGTAGTTGTGACCTTTGAGACCGCTGATTTGGAAACTTCTGTAATCTCTCAACGCAACGTCTATGTTTTTCTAAGGGCATAAGTCCCTCCCCCGGATGATGTAAGTCAGTTACTTGATCATCCTAGGCACTATGTTGGGTAGAAAGTTGTAAATGTACAGCAGATTTCAAAAAGTGTTTTATGTTTTATCGCCACCTCTCTCCAATACAATACTGAAATCGTTGCAGGTCTATACCTACACGAATACTTAAGTTATAGAATATTACAGAAAGACACGTCATGACAGATTTAATGTTTTATGTAGTTCAATTAGTACACATTTTCTGTCCGAGTGATTAACTGTACGATATGGTTCATGTTGTCACTTGATATAATTGAGTGTTACTTAATGTCTCAAGTAGCGTTGTCTAAAGGCCCAATTAGGAATGTATCCATGGAAATACTATAATCTTATTAATCAAGTATTTCATATTGGCCTTGTTATTTGTCCGAGGGTGGTCGTATTGGCCCAAGGCCAATTAGATTACCCGAGGACAAATAACAAGGCCAATATGAAATCACTTGATTAATGATAATTTTATTATTCAACTTTACAATATTGGCCAAAAAAACAAGAATATAAATGTTCTTGTAACAATAACAATATTATTTGTATTTAACGTAGTAAAATAAGATATCAGCAGGAGTCTTACATTTACAAAATAGCGTTAAAAATCTAACGGAAGTAACTTCTCCGTATTGGCTCTCTCTTTTAAACCAATCAGAATGCTTGAATTCCATATTGGCCCTGTTTTCTCGTATTGGCCCTGCTTTTATCATATTGGCTCAGTTATGCTTTGTATTAGCTCTTCTTGTTTCATATTATTTGCGCAATTGATCTAATACAGTGTGTAATATTGTTAAGTTGAATAATAATAACCTTTATAAATAATAAAAATGCCATATTTCAACACAACAATCTCACAGATTTTATTATTTTTAACGGCCATCTTGGACGCCATCTTAGATTTATAGGTTCACCCTACGCGTTGTCAATTAATGCCGACAGTTTTATATGATATAGACCTTGACAAACATATTGTATATGACATTGAATGTTCTACTTGTATGTCCCCTTCTCCCTCCCAAAAAATAATAAACACGGTTTTTTATATTAATGATTAAGGTATAAATCATTATCGAGATTTATTGATATAAAAATATAACGATAAAATGTTAAAGATATTTCTTGATATTTCCCCGTTATATTACAACGCCAATGCGGACAAATAAATCCTGCTCCGTTTGAACAGCCCATGTACTTTTGTGTAAAATACTTCATGAAAAAAAAACCCAGATATCATTGAAAAAGTAAACACTAACATGAAATATTGGTTGTCGATAACCTATTTACAAAAATGTTATCATTTTTCCTTTTGAAATCACATTAGGGAGAATTGTTTAGAGGACCTTGAAAAAATCACGTAGCACGTAACAATGTCATTAACATGAAAACAAAATTTAGAGCTTTTTGTTTTATTCAAAATGGCTTCTGTTTATACCCACAACATATTTTTGTACCCAAAAGATATTTTTCTCTTGTAATTGCTTTTGCTTCACAACCATTGAATACATTTGTTTGTTTTCAAATCTAAAAAAATATAATAATACGGGTATAGTCCCAGATGCAATGGAACAGTTCGTAATGTTGACGTCAAAGATTCCTCGTGACAATAGAAGTGCCACTAAACGGTTATGAAAGTTGTCAAATAGTGACACCAACATGTGAATAATTGCACCCAAGTCGTGTAAAACAATTAAACATCCCACTGAACAATAGAGCGATCAGTGAAAAGGATCAGTGGTTATTTCAATGAAAGGGTTCTACTTTTGCGTGTTTGATAGCTCCTTTGGGATAATTGTCATTCATTTTGCTTAATTATTATAAAAACTAATGATTAGAACAGATTCTCGACAAATGAGATCTCATTGCTGGTAGCTAACTGCCAACATCCGTGCTTAAATATTCCGTTTTATATCAGTTTAAAGTACGGGTTAATAATTAATGAACATCGCCCAAATGCTCTTGCTCACAGCATACTTATTAAAATTAAGTTGTAGTTGTTCATTGGATTCAATATTAGTAATTGAGGGAAGCAAAAAAAGAAAACATGAACATTTCAAATATACGTAGCTAAAGGGCTGAAAGTAGCTATGGCGGCGTCTATCGGGCATATGCAAAACAAACGCACATAACCACATTAGGTTGCGTTATCTCCGCGATGCCTTAAAGTGGGCCGTTGTTAAAAGAAAAAAATCAATATTTACCAATACCAAAAATAAACAAAGGAAGACACTCAAGGTTTGTGCAATTTCAACTTGTGCAGTTTTTGTATTTACATATATTTATAGACTAACTTTAAATTTTAAACAACAACAATAACAAAATGCATTCATTTTTCTTTAACAACTTGATTCAGTAAAAATAACACTTAAACAAAATAATAAAATATTCAATATATGCAATTATATATTATCAAAAACAGCAAAAATAACTACAAAAATAAAAACATATTTAATGAACTTGTCCATTTAAGTAACAAAAATATTGGAGAATAAACAAATCTAGCTGGTGTCGGCTTTCCTACAATTACTCTCATCAATTTCTTTATCAAGAATATCTTTATTATCGGGCAATATAATTTCATTTTCTACATCTTCCTATTCACCTTTTGTCATCATCGTAATAGTCCCATGTTCCGTATCAGTGACCATGTTTAACACGATACGTTTAATATTTCCGATGTCATATAAATAATACCCACCATGTCAATTTGCTACAAAATTAATGTTAGGTCTGATGGACCATCGGGCCATGCTCCTTTGAACAGCAATTAACTAGACATCACGCTAAATGCACTTTAATGTTCAGGATACATCGTTCTTAGTGTCGGCATATTTCCGGGTAATCATGCCGTTATTGTTTGTCGACTTTTCCCGACCATATTTCTAATGAGATAATGGAAATTCCATTATTGACGTGTAAAGTTTACTGGCAGAAGCCGTACAGCAAAAAGGGCGTCCCAAGAGTTTGTTGGAATAATATATTTGCCGTATGAGGGGCGTAATTAAACATCCGATACAAGTTAATGATTTAATTGTAATTTACAAGTCACGTATGTTGAGACCCATCATTTTTAAATTTATAAAGTGCTCTCACCTAAAATTGCCAGATCTCCTGGGGTATAATCACATACAGGCATTTAGATTTAATAACTTTAAGTCAGACTGCCACAAATGGATAAATGCATATATCTGATAAAATCACATGAAGTATATTCTTGATTCCACAGACAGCCGAGTTGTGACATGCCAAAAATGCCTTTATATAGTTAGTAACTTAATATCGAAGCTGCAATGTGTATTTCCTATAGTTGAGGGGTTGATCTTCTGTGTAAGTAGTGATGCATTTGATGGTGTTGAGGGATTGCTTGCCTTAAAGGGACATGCCCTATAGCTGATACCAAACTAAATAACATCCAAAACACAAATAATATAATCTTTGGAAGTATTATAACTTAACCTAAAACTTTCAGTCATTATCGATAAAATCAGCGGTTTAAAACATACTGCAGTACCGTAAACCATTCAATAATCTATGTAGAGTTGTTGTTGTACAATTAATGGATGGATGCGATTTATTACAGAATGCCTCTATATTGATGAATTGTGGTAAAATGGGGCATGTTTTGCCATAGGTTCTTCTTTGAAATTGTTTTTATTTATCATTTTACGTTCATTGAACACATAATCTATGTTTTGAGAATATAATCTGCTAGATGTAGGGAGTGCCCCTTTAATTATTTTATGTATCTATACACTCGCATTTGTTGCCTCGGATGAACCTTGTGCACAAAGACTTCTAGCAGAAGAAGCAGAAGCTTTTTTTCTAGCTATATCTGTAAATATTTACACAGATCTGTAAATTGTACATAAACTATCTGAATATCACTGAAATAATCAATTTTCACTTGTATATGTAGGTGGGGGGGGGGGGGGGGGGGGGGTTCAATTTTTTTTTGGGGGGGGGGGAAGAAAAAAAAAAAAAAAAAAAAAGAAAGGGGGGGGGGGGGGGGGTTTTATTTTTATATTTTAATTTTAATTTAGGTAAAAATAATGAAAATCACAGTATACTGTATATGTTTATTTCAAGACGTGAAAATGTTTCAATTATTTATTTTGTAAAATTCTGTTCAACAACTAAGTGAACTTTGAAACGCTCAACTCAAAGAGACTTGACTGCTCAAATCCAAGACGTTTAAATGTTAATCACAAGATGAGGGCCCATGTGAAGGAAATTGAAATTGATTTGCAATTCTCGCAAGTTTGTGTTTAAGATTGCAAATTTGTAAATGAACTTGCAATGATACAGCGCTCAAAATGTAGTGCTAAATAGCTAGTGTTCAGTTTGAAGAAGCTAGTGTCAGTCAGCATTTTATAACTTCAGTTAAATCAAGGGGAGCGGTGGTGTAGAGGTTTAGGTGTCGGTCGCTCATCCCGGAGGTTGCGGGTTCGAGTCCCACCAAGGTCACGACCGTACCTCCTCATATGACACCAGTACTGGTTTTTCCAGGAAGCGGACTCGGGAGTGACTCGATAAGCTACAAATCTTCACAATCGAGCTAAAATAAATTAGTATAAACTAAATCACTCGTGCTACCCACGGGCACAGATGGTACACAAACACGAAATGCGTATGATAAATTCTTAAAAGTCTTCATATAGAAATTTACATGTGCTGATGTTTATTTCAAACCTGAAGGGGGGGGGGGGGGAACAAAAAAAACAAAAAAATTTTTTTTTGGGGGGGGGTTTAATTTTTTTGCCGGGTTTTTTTTTTTTTTTAAGGGGGGGGGTTTGTTGTTACCGGTGGGGGCCCCAGTTCGGTTAATAAAACTGTACGGACAGGAACAAGTTATAATGTCATACTGATGGACTCTGTTTCATCTGGTACTAACCAGCAACCAATAACTGTTATAGCTTCGGTTGATGTACGCATAAAGGCTTGTTTTAGGTCTTTAGAATAAGAACTATGTACTTTTTTTACCAGATGAAAATCGTATCTCGCGCACAGCGCATGCGCCGATCTCCCATTTTAGGAAAAACAGGTTGTTAGCATATTTCCAAAATACTCAGCTTCTCAAAGCAAATCTTGTCTAAACGCAGCCTAACAAATCCAATTTGGAGAATGACATAAATGATATAAGTTATTCAATATAGTACCAAATGCGGTTCATAACAGTAGCTTATGTCTCAAATTACTTTCAAGTAATTTTTTCACGCTTGTCTGACAAATACTGGACTGATACGATTAAATACGTTTCAAACAAGTCACAAAAAATCAACAAACACCAGAATTAAGAATTAAGATATGTTTTCAGCGGCATTGCAAAGTGACCAGAGAGTACAGATGGGTACAAGTAAGTCGTGTACTACATTGTCACCAAAGTAGGAAGCTCGCTCGTCCCATCAACATACATGTATGTGAAAACCGTTTGACAGGAGAGGAGGAAGCCTCATGACTGTGTATGAACTTTGACATAAGGCTGACATGGAAGCCATACCTAGAAAGAAGGACTCTAAAAATAACAACATTGAGGGAATCAACGTGGTTCATCATTGGCTCTTATTTGTGTGGAGGTAATCACCGGGTCCGTCCCCAAACTCCCGTATCCAAAACCAGGACTTAGATTTATTACTAAGGCAATGTTTACAAGTCCCATCAAGGTCATGAAAGAAATCTCTTCCGTCGAATTTCTCAGTAAAAAGAGAAGGGCTAAAGCTGTAATGCAAGCCAGCTAGTTTCAGTTCTTGTAAAAATTAAGCTTTATACGTTTTTCCAAAAAAAGTTGTTAAAGACAAATTACACGTATGCAGAACTGTTTCTAACTTACAACCGACAGAAGATCAGAAAAACATTTACTAATACGACCACCCTCCAAGACGTAGACACATGCGTACACAGATGGTTAAGACGACAGTTGCGACAAATGATAGGGAAGTTGGTATACTCAGCAAATTTACCGTAGGTCATACAGAAACAGTGAGCATATCAACTGGTAAGTACTATAAACCAACTTCCAAGCAGAAGTTGAAACACGCAAGACATAGCATTTACCATAAGCGTATAAATGCACCTTTACCTATTAAAATCACATTCGGAATGTTTTTAGTATTTTGCACAGTAAAATTGATTCTAACGGTTGAATCCGTAGACAGGGGGTGGGGTGGGGTGGGGGGGGGGGAGAGAGAGAGAGAGAGAGAGAGAGAGAGAGAGAGAGAGAGGATGATGTCCCATCGGAATAAATGCTCATGTGGTCTGCCAGGGCAAGACTGGCAAGACTGCCAGGGCAAGGCTAGTTGCCCTCCCCCCTCTCCCGTTATTTGAGCAACAGGGAAATGTTGCCAGTCATTAATACACTAGAATAGAAGTTATAAAGCAGGATGGGGGACTTCGGAAAGTCTTCATTGCAGTGACCGTGGTGATTGAGAGGCAGGCATGGGCAACTTATATGACAACGTTCGATATCCCAAAAGAGTCTTGGCAGTCTGACTTTTGGCTCAAGGATCGACCGAGACCATAAACTGTCTACTGATGATGTTGTTGTTGTTGGCCGCGGCTGCTGCTGCTGCTGCTGCTGCTGATGATGATGATGATGAAAGGAAAAGTTTGACCAAATATAATTGGTCGTCCTCCGTATTCTAATAGCTAACTTAAATCTCGTCAAAACTAGGTACACTACATATTGGTGTTTTAGATTGTTTATAGTCCTGGCCAACCGTGGGATTTCTCCCATGGCCAAGCCCCCTAACTACATATTTAACTGAACAATACTTTATGGAACGCTAGGACAGCCTTATTTGAGTATTTTGTTTAATCATTATACATAAAGGTTATGTCATGACATATGTGATTATACCTTCGATACTTACCTTATATCTTATTATAACTTAATTATATCATAATGTACATTCAGTATATTTTTAACAGTAATGTCATGATCTGTGATAATGCCGTCGATATATGATCTGATACTAACCTTGCACCTTACTTAGAAGCTTTGGTAACTAGTCTTACCTGTCTTTTTCAAGGACATGTGTAATCTGCGGGCCTCGCGGTCTCTTTTGCGGGCCTCGTCTCTGGAAAAGGCAGAAATCCCCACAGAATCTGATTTTTAGTTGGTTAAAATATAAACAATTTCTACTTATTGGAAGGGAACACTTCCTGAGGTCCCTTACTCTGTCTCTCTTTCACTACGATGACTGCAATGACGATTTCCTGAGGTTCCCGATCTTCCTAAACCTTTCGTCTAATCACGTTGTATTATTGGCTATCCCACCGTTCCATACACTCTACGGGCTTATGTCGTTAATGAAAGACTCCTGTGCGAAATGCATGTTAACAGAGAAAAGTGAAATTGAAGTAATTAGAATCTAATCATAAAGTGTACAATGACGTCATGCAAAATAGTCATTAACTCGCATAGCTGTTTCGTTTTAATCATGAACTCATTTAACCACTTGCAGTCCGGGGACGTTTTTAGTACCTTTTCTAGTTACCAAATACCCAGGTATTGCAAGTTGTTTGAATGACTTAATTGCAAATTTCATGTCAAGTCATTTCAGATATTGTTCGGTTAATAGTCCTGTTCCTTTATCAGAAGTATTTATAAAAGAAACAAATCCCACTGAGACTTCCGCTTGAAAAAGTAGTTCCAGCCCGCTGCCACGGCGTTTGATTTTCTACAATATGCTAATGCAATAATATTGACACAGGATCTCATTTCTATACAGGCTTAGATCAGTTTTATTGAGATATTCGTTCAATTGAAATTAAAAGAAATAATTATCTTCTAAGCGCGACACGTGCATCTAGAACATGATTTCTGAAATTGTTTTGGCCATTCGATTATAGAATGGCACAACATATGTGTTTTGATCTCGAGGGAGTTGTGGAGTCGTGCTCCGGAAAATCGAAAACTTTAAATGGTCGTTAATGCAAACGACTGGAGCAAAATATGACCCGGCGAGAGCGCTAACAGTAGAGGCCTTATCAATCGACCAAACGATAGGGACTGTATTCTTGGGGGATGGCGTAATTAAAACGTTAAAAGGTTGCACTTCTGTCTGTTGAAATGTCCTGATTTTATTGCATTCACCCTAATCAAATTCCATTAAGTGATGAATGCAGTTTTAATTATACTTTTCCTCGAGGACATGAAATGGTTGTGTTTTAACATTCAGTTATATTATATAAATTTTTTCCAATTACAAAATATGGCATTAATAGTTCTAAAGAGATAAAATGTTTTAGAGAGCAGTTTGTAATCTGTCGCAAAGGGCAGAGTTCCAGCTATAGCATTACCTTTTCTATGCAAATAACGGTACTTTATATGAAAATCTTTTCAAAAAACACTCAGACTTTCATTACTAAATGGAGACTTGCCCGGTATTGGCAAAAAACGTTGATAGATAGATAAATAAATAAATAAATTGATGAATCGAATAATCAACAGACTCCTATATTTAACTAATCAAAATTAATTAATTATTAAGTATAAATAGTTTTTCCTGCTGTTTGATTGCTGTAAAACAAAAAGTGATCTAGCGGTACTGTTTTTCAACGGAACATTTAATAGTGTAGCTGATGGTCTTGTTGATCTACATTGTATAGCGTCACTTTATATTAATTCCATTTCCGTATTTGTTGTATCCGGGAGAGCTGTTTTCATTTAAAAAATGTAATTCGTTGATACTGAAAACATTACATAAAGAATGTGCTGATCGTTCAGCAGACGCAATCAGTGGCGAATTAACCTAAACTACTTAGTAAAGTGATTTTACCTGGCCTTATATGGCCTCTTTTTATCAGCTGTTCTGTGCCTTTTACATGCTTATCTTTTATCTTGGCCTTTATTAAGAGAGCTTTTGATACCTGGAATCAACCAAACATGACTCACGATTTTGTCTCTATATAACATGTTGTATTATGCCATAAACAACTCGGGAACCGATATGCTATAAAATGACGTTAAACAAATAAACGCTAAATGCATTTATTCACCTTTTGTAATATCTGGTCATGTTAGAATCGAAGTAACATCCTTTTCAGTGTTAATTACTGCGCATCAAAGCTCCAAATCATTGTTTATTAGACGATGAACACCACTAGAACGGGTATTATTTCATAAATATTACGTTTGACGTTATAAGAGTCAAAATTGAGCAGGCGGGACATTTTTTATGCACATTCTAGCATAAAATGTGCTGTTTTTGCCTATTTTGCCGGTGTTTTAACAGGAGATAAAACGTGTGTTAACGGGGAGATTCACGCGCCGTTATAACCCGTTTTCATTTATGCGCAGTACAGGGCCATTGTAAACAATGGACCTGTCTCCCAAGTCTTACATCATGTACAGCGTCAACAGTGCCGGGCTTCAAAACCGCTGGTGACGTCATAAATATGACGTAAACCACACGGACGTTGTCCCGCGCATTATTGAACGTCGTACCAGTAAGCTTTATTTTTATGATTTTTTAATGCTATTTATGCTAGAATAGCGCTAACGAACGTTTTTTCGTGTTATAACACCTGCAGAAACCCTCGGGATATGTTGGTGCCCTCGCCCTAACGGGCTCGGGCACCAACCATCCCTCGGGATTCTGCAGATGTTATAACACGAAAAAACGTGCGTTA
>JAFMSR010000011.1:50147414-50197403 GCA_022818135.1 Saxidomus purpurata
TAAACTTCGTTTCGGGGGTATAAATATAGACAGGAGCAGGACTAGAACCAATTACCCTCAATTCTTGGCTCTGCACATCCAGTTACTGTTACATTATTTACATTCATTTGGGAAAGGTGATTCCTCAGCTGTCATCGCTGGACTCTATATACGGTAACTACATGACAAAAACATACCTCTTAACTGCAGACGTCCAACCACTCTAGGATAAAACTGATACAACTTCCTCACAAACATACTTCAGTCTTTGTTCTGTAAAACAAAACATCATAGAGAGCTATGTATTAGCCAACGATTACGAAGGTGCATCAATATTTTGGTTTTCATCATTTCACCCTGTTAAATTTCTAAAATGGAGGTGTCAGTCTTTTACTTTAGAGAGTACTATTAATCACTTAAAGGTGGAATCCAGTGCTCTATGAGTTTATTTAAACTTCTTGCATTATCCCCTATATGACCCCTGAAACATAAAGGGCCAGGCTATCAAATGGTAGAATAAGTACAGTACTACCAAAACTCATAATTGTATTTTTTATGAGAATAACCCCCAAAAATCAATTTTCATTTTGACCCACTTGGCTTTCTTAGAAACTAGAGGGCCATCCTATATAGCTCACCTGGCTGCTATTGGCTATAATACAGGTCAACAATCACATCACACAAAGGGTCAGTTTTGACCTGGGGGTCAAGATTTTAATACTATTTGTAGAGGTCAATACAAAATGCTACAATGTACATACGAAATTTCTTAGCTCTGGGCCTTGTGGTTTCTGAGAAGATTTTTAAAGATTTTCCTTTATAAGCCATTGTAAAATTAAGTGACATCCCTGGGTGGGGTCAATTTGACCCGGGGGTCATAATTTAAGCAAGCTTGGTAGAGGTCCACTAGACAATGCTTCATGCTAAATATCTAAGCTCCATTTCAGAGAAGATTTAGAAAGTTATTTTGGAGAGTTACTAATACTTAAATATCTACTCTATGCACTCAGTGCATTCATAACTAGAGCTTCAATAATTGGTCAACTTAATCGTTCCGGGCGAGCCTTTGACGTTATTGCTGTTGCACATCATGTTACCCCACCCACTTCAGCAAAAGTTACTTGTGTTAATTTACCGTGATGTCATGTGCAAAATACATGATCTTACTGTTTTAAAATTCATTTCAAGTTAAAACTGATCAATATTTTATCACATTTAGAATTCATTTACATGCATTTCAAAAGGAAAAACAAACAACTAATGTCTGCAGACATTCAGCCAAATTATGAGGAAATGTTTACAGTTGCACAGTGTGATGGAAAGTAATAAAAGCCTGTTTCGACGGTCTGTGTAATGTTTAGCCATAAATTATTTTTCATAATATTTATTTATCAAAATATTAATACAGGACCAATCGTGACTTTTGACAAAATATGTACCGGTCGTCGATTTCTGCTTTACAATAGAATTTTATGGAAAAAAAAGGTCTGTGATACCATACGTTTTTGTCAAATTTAAATTATAAAATACACTTACAAATTGTGTTGTCATATATTTCACTTTCTAAACATGCTAAAAATGAATAACTACTTTTAAAATAATAAAAGACCGATACTATATTTATTCGGGGAGTACCAAGCTAATGAAACATTAACCTTTAAAAAACCAAACCAATCATTCAAGGATCAGTTTTTCAAAGTGGGTAAACTAGATGCAGACATCAAAGTATCCCCAGAGGCATTTGGCTTCATCCTCTGATTGCTTATTATCGACCACTCCAGGAAGAGATTGTCAGATTATCTGACATGTTAATTGCTCTAACAGACCTGTAGGTGTTGACAGGAGCCTGTGTATTGTGATTTTCATCACATTTGTACCACCATTTATGGACTGAAAATGTAAAAGTTCTAGGACCGATTCATTTGTCAGAATTAATAATTGACATCGGTGAGTTAAAGACAAGTGTTTTCTACGACGGCTAATCAAAGGAGCAATTTGATGACAAACAAGAGCTGTCAGTAGGACACCGCGCTCGACTTTTTTAGTGCTTGCCAATAAAACAAAACTTTGACAGTTAAGGGCACACAAGACTTTAACTAGGAATTTCTAAGTACAAATCAAGAAACATTTTCACAGAGTTATCTTCTTTTGCTTACAGATAGGTCTCATGATGGTACATAAGTACTCCAACTTTCAAAGTAATAACTCAAATGACTAAGTCAACAAGTGGACAAGAATGAAAATTTTAACTGAGTTTCTAAGTCAAAAAGGGCCATAATTCAAATAAAATCCTTGACAGAATTACCTTCTCCTGCCCATGTTTGAGGATCATGATGGTAAACAAGTATTCCAACTTTCAAATTAATATCTCAAACAGTTTAGTCAAAAAGTGGACTGGTGCGAAAAACTTAACCAAGATTCTAAGTCTTAATTTTTAAAACAAATCCCTGACAGAGTTACCTTCTCTTGCTTACAGATGGGGGTAATGATGTTAACAAACATTCAAAGTTTCAAAGCAATATCTCAAAGGGTTAAGGCAATAAGTGGATTTTACCCATATTCAATGTATTTTCTAAGTCAAAAAGGGGCATAATTCTGTCAAAATTCTTGACAGAGTTATGTACTCTTGTCTGTTGATGTAGGTCATGATGGTAAACAAGTATGGTTAGTTTCAAAGCAATACCTCTAATGGTTTTGAAATAAAGTGGGGTGGTACGAAAAACTTAACCAAGGTGTGACACCAACGCTGACGTCGGGGCGAATAGGTTAGCTCCCCTTTTCTTCGAAAAGTCGAGCTAAAAATACACAGCGAAGTAAATTTCTCCCCGATGTAATTAAAGAGTGTAGCAGGGTCATTATTTCCCCACTTGTAACCTCTTTCATAGTTGTCCCCGTTTTATACCCTGCTGATTTCAGCTCACTACAATTCTCGTGCTAAGCGAGATTGGGCCCGAGTTTCCACAGTGCGGGCAGAGGTTGTTTGGCTTTCAAAGTGGAAGGCGGTTAAATGGGATGACTGCGCCCTTCTTTTATATATCTTTTATTGTGATTATTTACTTGTCAATATGGGATAATGTATCAAGGTAAATGCTGGTTTGATTAATATTCTATTTTAGTAATTATTCTACGTTTTGGCACTTTGGCACTATGTATTGTGAATTCGCGATTCATGATGGCGGTCTCAAATCTGATTCTCTATTCTCTGTGATTTATGATCTATTAACATGCATGTAGTTATCAATCTGTACCTTCATATTTAACAGCTTGTACAGTTTACAGTTGTTCAGAGTGCAAGAGAGGGACTTTGTATTTTGGTGTGTATGGCTTGCAGTTTACACAGAACTGGTAAGTGGAGTAACTCTTTGAGTACCTTGATATTGTATATTTAATTGTTTGTATTGTTTATAATTGACTCGGACCACTGTGCTAAGCTAACTTTTATGTACTTCTGATATGATGTTATGGATAATAAATTGTAATAGGTAACCGGTTCGAACCAGTGGACTTAAGTACAGTTCAGATCGAGACTGGCAGTTAAACAGAACAGAAGTGTAATGGTTGTATTGATAGCCAGGTCTCTTTCTTAAAGCTTGTATATTATGTTATTTACCTAGCAGGCTCTTGGTTATCTATTTCAGAGCCAGGAAGCCATCACTCCAGCAGGTCTTTGTATATTACTGATGTTCATAGCAGTATTAAAGGACGGTTACAATTTACGAGGATGTATAAACATTTGTCAGGATGTACTAGTAGTTCTAGTCACATATATAGATACGGATATATCAAAATATGAAATGAACCACGCCTCTCTCATTATTTGTGTTTGACTTTAATACATACGAATACCTACGGGATTACACGAACACAGTCAATAAACTCAATGCGAAGATATTGCCCGAATCGCTCTCTCGGATGAGCCCTGACCAGTGTATATTTTTGTGATTTCCGAACCCAAGAGTGTTTTACCTTTACTACTATAATATATAATTTTATGTTGAAACATTATTTTTTTAATTTGATTATTGAAGTAAAGGTATAAAACGGCACTTAGATGGTAGAATGTCTGCTAAGAACACAAGAGGACCCTAGTTCTGGCTTCTAAAACTTTAAATGCCGCTATTTGTATATTTTGGTTTTCGTCAGATGCCACTTCAGAGCTTTGGATCAGCCCCATTACAAAACCTTTCCAGAATATCAGGGCATGCAACTTTTCATCTAATGTATGTTGCATATAGGGAAATATAGTCTTGATAATTCGACTCCAAATGCAGACCCATTTTACATACAGACATATTTTAAATATCTGCGCTTTGACAGGATGCTGGATAGCGCCTGGCAAAAAATATAAAGATATTCATCCGTTGAGTACAATTATTTGGACTAAGGGAAATATGTACATGTTTGAGTCATATATTTATTTATTCATTGTTTCATACCATTTACGATGTTTTGCAGACAAAGTTGACCTTAAAAACACAGATTTTCCACACCAACACCATTGTGAGTTTACATCTACTGTAGAAATGTGACGTACAAAAAATTGTTGCAACATGTTAAAGGTGGTCAATTACTTTTAAGCAACATTTTATGACAATTTTTACTTTTTGTATATTCTGTTAGAGATTTATTTAATGAACAAAAAGACCCATTACATAGAGTTAGATCCCTATGAATAATTTAAATTTTATCAACTTTTATAAAATTTTGTTATTACTCCCCTTTAATATGAAAGTATTTAAAACGTTGAGTATTTCTTTTTTATTTCAATATAATTTCTACTTTTACATTTGAATTGGATAGATATACAAACATTTTAACATTCTGAACCAAAATGCAAGTTTTGAACCTATGTGTAGCTTCTGAATTCATTTATTTCGAATCTATCTTGGGTGCGCACCCAAGATAGGTAAAGGGAGGTAATAATATACTTTCAACTTGAATTTCTAATGAAATCCATCTAAATATATAATTTCTTACGCAAATATTTCACAAATATAATACAATAGGTCTTATATTTATATCTTTCCTAGGCAAAGTATGTGTATCAAATTTTTACTTATGATAAAATAACTCTATCTTGGTTGGGCAACCAGGATAGGGAAATCAAATTTTAAAAATACCTCCAGTGAAAATCTTACTTGAATTAAGCGCTAAGTGAACATACAGCCGTGGCCATTGATCTGCAGCATTTCGTATTAGTTTAACTACGCCTATACACCTTTCTTTCTAACAAAAAACCGATACATCTGCCGATACATAAAGAGGGAGAATCTATTATAAAATTACCGCTTAAAATAGGGGTGTCGTTAGTACATTCACGTCGTTAGTACATGTGCTTAAATTTAAACATTTCTTTACGTCATTTAATACAAAACAAAGACAAGTTAATGTGGCGGATCTTATGCACAAGGTAAAAAAATTTCAGCGGATTTAAAATCGCTAGTGATTGACAATTTAATCAAACACTTCATCCTCCGAAAGACAGTGTTGTCTTTCTAAACTATTCACGCTATTAGCGTGACCTAAAAAAAACTCTGACCGGGGATCTTAACCACTCGACTATTTTTAGTGGACTTGTCAAGAATTCATGATTCAAAAAAAAAATCTGAACAAGTGCTATCTTAAATCTCTATCTCAGCCAGTTTGCATTTACTGTACATGACGCGGAAAGTAACTACAGGTGACAGTTTATTAACTGTCCAATCACCAGTCCCTTGGCTACGTCCGAATATTTTGATACTCGAAAGTAACAGAACCAGAAAACGATCTGCATGAATGAGAACAAAACGATACTTTTACCTAAATTTAACATAAAATGTTTTCTGTAAAATTGGCGTAGCAGCATAGAGTTAAGAAAGTTTTGAAGCAACCAATCATTGGAGTTGGGGTAAATTATTACCAAACGATAGCATCTCAAAGCTGTGATACACAAAGTCATGGTTACACGTCAGTTCATCCCGAGAGGTCAGAAAAGCGTAGCTTGTACCCAATTCAAGTTCAGTATGAAATATCCGTGTTACTCAATTATAGGTCAAGGGTCATTTCTTTGTGAATAATTCAATGATATCTCTGGCTGATAATCTAAATCGCTACCGCAAGTTCATGAATTATTATGTATTATGTTCCCGGAACTTTATGCTAGAACTAGTATCTAATGAAGTCAAGATATACTTTTTTTAAATAAAACCGACAAGCACAGTTTTGGGTGCATATTCTCAAGCCTTGTTTGAATTGTCTTTATGCGTATGACAATATTTGTACATGTATGTACAATTCAGTGCTTTAAGATATAACGAATAGTATTAGCAGCTTAATTTTCATTAAAAGTGCAGTACGCCATCCTACATAATTGATGATCATGTATGATACTTCTTTCATAAAATGCCTTTTTCACATCGTCCTGTCCATGTTTTGTCAAAATGAGAAGAAAATGTTTTTCCGAAATTGATAATTTGAGTCGCAGCACTTGTTATCTTTTCAAACACTTATGTCGTATTTGACTTCTGACAAATTTACCTGCCTGCCGAAATCTTTACTTGTTCAAAATTGAAATTTCTTTTCTGTGAAATCAGCCATTTCCAGTCTACATGTAATGCCAGCCCGACAGTGAACATGAAACTTTTCGTTTTACTTTGAAAGCCTATGGCTTCTCCTATCCTTTTTATTTTCAGGAAAGAGTTGGGGTAAATGAGTCGCGGAAAAAAAATTCAAATCAACAAATTTGGACATGAGAATGAAACGACAGACATGGCAGTCGGGTAATTTTATCTCATATACAATTTGTTTATTTCATTAATATGTACATGTATTATAAATGATGAAAATATGGAAATTTGTGAATGTTGATAGCATCATGTTGTGCAGCGCGACCACGTTATCATGCTTTAACTAACTACATAATTTTACTTTACGTTTTGATGTAAAAACATACAATCAATGATAAAGAAAACATATACTAACGAATTTCATAACAATAAAACAACGGGAAAGCGACAAACTATGTGTGATTAAAAACTGAATGCTTTTGACACGGGCATTTTGCTTCCAACTAGAACGTTACAATGTACATGTCGTCAGTGTGACCGCTATATTAACTCTCGCATGCAAATTTATTTTCAGTGTCATTGGCTACACACATACATTATTATGATAATAATTAGTGTAACAGCTCTATGACATATCAACTCACTGGCTGCGCGCAAGTTGGTGATATCACTAGACATTCACGGAATTTATTTCATGTATGTAGTAACTTGTATACACGAGTACAAACAAACCCGTAAAAGAATAACTATGGTACTCTTTCGATCACATTCCAGGGAGCTGCATATAAAGGTCTCGGGGAAAATTTCTGTACACTCATCGATGTCACTCTTTTTGTATAAGGGATACCTGTTCACACCATGCTCGTAAAATACCTGTACAGATCTATTTAAATATGTCCATTTTACATTGACACCGTAAGGATGGGATTGTAATATTATCGTTTTAAAATAATGTTTGAAGTTAGATTCTAAATTTTCAAGAAATGCGATCGTATTCTATTCAGTCACGGAAAGAACCTATATTTCCGTTTCAACTTTGTTACGAATTATGTTAAATTAAACAGCATTGAGATGTATTTATTTAATTACAAGCTTTGAATATAAATACTTTTTTTTTTAAACAATGCAACTCACAACAAAGGTCAGGTAGTACACCTTGTATTTATCGATCGATACCTGCCTACTTAGGTATATGGTACACCCCTATTTTGAGCGGTTATTTATAATAGAATCTTCCACTTAAAAGTTGTATCGGACTTTAGCTAGTGTTCAACGTCTCTGTATGAAACTATACCATCGGGAAATGCTGTACAATTATTACCACGACTGTAAATGAGTGTAAATGATCAGATGTTAAAGTTTCAAACAAATTTGTTACATGGCCAATTTCTGATTATATACCTTTAAAGACTATTATTATTATTGAACAAACATTTTGTCATTGACATACCATTCGCACCTAATTCATTTGAAATTGACACATCTATTAACACCTTTAATTGCACCTCTTTTGATCTATTGTGCTACTGTAATTGACTTAGAGGAAAACACTTTGTTCACTATATATATGCTTCTTTCTCCACGACTCAAGGGTCTAAGGAATGATTCTGCATATTCTATGTTTAAAAATACTTTTTTCAAATGAAATTTAACTCTAAAAATCTAAGATAACTATTCATTATTCCTCTTCGAAACACAATTTGATGCAGTTATTTGTTGTTTACATAAAATGACCTGATATGTTATGACCTCTGACTCTCTGATACACTCTTGACACTTTCTCCGCAATCCGAGGATTCTGATTGGCTGAAATTGGGCTGTTCCATTATGTGCTTCCCACACTTTTTACAGGTAAATTCAGTAAGTATATTCTAAACGCAAAGGAAATAATCACTCCTGACCAAGGGCAAAATGGAGGATAAGAATTTTCAGCTTATTTCCATGAAATATGTTAAAATGGAGTAGTTTTTTTTAATACTTTTGAAGATAGAGGTATTTTTTACATGATAATTCTTCAAATACCTGCTTGATTCACATAATTTTTCTCGTAAACGTGTAAAATCGCTCGATACCAAACTTGCATCGAATCCAGATGTTTGGAATTATTTCGCGTACGACCATTCGTCGGAAATAACTATCAAGCGAATCACGAAGAAACCTCGGATTGGGAAGAAAGAAGGATAAATTGAGTTAGCCAAAATTTAAGGTAGCCGGAAACACTGACCCTCCCACCCCCCACATACACACCAAGTTCGAATCATGATCTGGGCGAAGTATTTCTCAAGGGTACATTTTTGTTTTAATATATCAGTAAACAGGGTACCAGGGTGGTAGAGGGCCCTCTTTGGGATGGGTGTCCACCTGCTGGCTATGGTTTTGACAGTTTGAGGATAAAATTTAAATTTCAACAGGCATGAATTCTGTGTGATATCGACATTTTGAAACAGTCATCTAGCCATGAAAAATAGGTTTGATTGCAATCTTTTACAAACTTATTTATTCAGATTTTCACTCACTAAGGATATGGAAAAAGTGGACGTAAATGAATTTCGACAAAAAATCATGCCGTCGGTCAAAAGAGTTGTTGTTGTTGTTCAGAAAAATGTAGCGAGGGTTACTTCCCTTGAACCGGTATAACTAACGAAATGAAAAGTAAATGACGAAATGGAGAATTCACAAGAGACTTTTATAAAAAAAAAACCTTCAGGGCGATTACATTTGGCCCCTCTAGAATAAAAAAGTAGAGAAAGTGGAATTTATACCGTCTTTGACAACAATTTGACTCCGCCACTTCATTTGATTTGATTTGAAGCAAATTTTATAAAGGTCCGTCCATGAGAGCATTTATATTAGCTTGTTTTCTTGGATGAGACCTCGGCATGTCTCCTATCATGTCTATCCTTAAAAAAATATGTTGTTTTTTTTGCATAATCCCGTCTTCTTCCCCTAGGGGAATTTGCATTTTTTTACGAAAATTAATATTTATCAAGACGGACGACTTCTCCTATATTTCTTAATCTGTGTCACTCAGACGCTTTCATCAACGTCACATGACTTTACGTCATGTAGTTGGTGTGGCTTAAACTTTCCATGTCATAACTATAGGAAATAAATAAAAGCAATTACTCACAATTATCTTCTTGACTTTTGTGTGTATATCCTGACAGAGCCATCTAGAAATTGATATTGCCTTTGTGCAACATTCCAGGCATACAGAGAACGACTGTAATGACCACGCTCAAACAGACGGAATAGAGCTCTGGTGTGATTCTGATCTGTCTCTTGCAAGATTCATTAAATCTACCCTTTCATTAAATATTTCTGGATTTAAGCCATTCACATACACAAAAGAACATAAGATAACTCTTGAGAAATGCGTAATAATTGAGTCCAAAACAGTCTTCTAATAGAATGTGGCCATTTTGAGGCTGGCCCTATAACATCTTGCATGTCTGTCCATAAATTGTAAATCTGGCGGTTTCTGCTCATGACTAGTCTCGACTATATAATGGTCAGAAATACTGAATGCACATCAATAATTTCTTAAATACTGAACAGTTATGATTCGCATCACATAATGAATTCGATCTCATGCAAGAAAAGTATGCTTATACATAAATTGTGTTTATATGATTAGATTACAAAAAAGCATGAATGTAAAGAAAAGTATTTGAACATTTATATAACATTAATTCCGTAAAGGTTGATGTAATTAGATAGTGAAATAACATTCATTTACTTATTACATATATCTTTTACAGTTCGCGTTTCCACGAATTTCATAAACAATGATAATTTACAGGTATACATTTATACTACCGTCTTCTTCCCCGGGGAAGATGCCCACAAGGCTATTGAATTAAGATTCATTCCGTAAAACGATCGTTGTTTAATTCCGGGGAATACTTCCCCTTGCAAGGCATTCTAAGAAAGACAGTAAGAAAGTCGTGCTATATATATACTACCGTCTTCTTCCCCGGGAATAGGTTTTCTTAGGGGGCAATCATGCTACCAAAAAATGGGGCTTTGTATAGTTTTGGGGGAACTGTCTTAAAACGCTCGTTTTACAGAATGAATCTTAAATCTATTGCGCCGTGGGCATCTTCCCCGGTGAAGAAGACGGTAGTATATATATAGCACGACTGTCTTACTGTCTTTCATACAATGCTTTGCAAGGGGAAGTATTCCCCGGGAATAGGGTTTTCTTAGGGGGCAATCATGCTACCAAAAATGGGGCTTGGTATAGTTTTGGGGGAACTGTCTTAAAACGCTCGTTTTACGGAATGAATCTTAAATCTATTGCGCTGTGGGCATCTTCCCCGGGGAAGAAGACGGTAGTATATATATAGCACGACTGTCTTACTGTCTTTCATACAATGCCTTGCAAGGGGATGTATTTCCCGGAAATAGGGTTTTCTTAAGGGCAATCATGCTACCAAAAAATAGGGCTTGGTATAGTTTTGGGGGAACTGTCTTAAAACGCTCGTTTTACGGACTAAATCTTAATTAAATTTCGCTGTGGGCATCTTCCCCGGGGAAGAAGACGGTAGTATATATATTTAAATGCTCGTTTTACGGAATGAATGTTATTGTGTGGTGACTTCACAACTTACCCGGGGTAAATACCATTTTGGTAGGTCCACTGTGATCCGATATAAATGAATTAGGTGTGGATGTACGTTAAGGTTATTGTAAAAACAAAAATAATATCAAACAGGGAATGCCACGTACCAAAAACGCAGCCTCCCCAAAACGAGCCCCACAGCACCCAGAGTGCACACCACCACACCCAAAACACACACACACACACACACACACACACACACACACACACACACACACACACACACACACACACACACACACACACACACACACACACACACACACACACACACACACACACACACACACACACACACACACACACACACACACACACACACACACACACACACACACACACACACACACACACACACAATCATGTACACACACAAACATACACTACCAACACACACAAGCATACAAAGCAAACACACGAGGACAAAACGAACAATTAACGGAACACAGTGGGGCACCGCCTTGGAACGGTCTTGGCAAAAACACCACTGGGGAGCTTAAACCGGTTTATGGTGCGCACCCAACCTCACTCTTACCCCCACCATGTTCCAAAGTCACAGGACAGTGTAAATAAAAGTAATCCCTGCTAGGTGAATCTCTAACACACCAATGGAAACAAAAGGCTGGTATGTAAAACACAAAAATGCTCGTGTATAAACCCCCCCCCCCTATATAAAAGCAAACCTTGAGAACCAAAAAAACGTATGTACTCAATGCATTTGCAGAAGGCAGAGCACCAAGAGAAACACCCTTAAGGGCCCGACGAAACAGGCCAGAGGACAGAAATCAAAACAGTTTCGTCCCAGTGGGAATTAAAAACTGCCCATCACAGAACAACGGTAAAAAGCAACGGTAAAAATCTACAGACATTAACTTTGTAGCTGAAGGCTGAAAATCATGAAGAAATAAATTGAACACTTTTTATCTTTAGAAGGTTTATTTTCATTTACTTTTGTCATCACATGTATACTTCTTTACAAAACGATTTCTGTAGTCCATCATATCATAGCTGTGAACAATTCACGTGGGAATTGGCTGCGATTTTTTCAGCTGAATTGTCACACATATTTCGTTAGCAAACCATATCCATGTACATCTTGTACTTGTAATGTGTATGTATTAGAAATGGCAGAAGGTGGTACTGCGTCTGCAAATCACGATATTTCTATTACGAATCGAACTGGCGGTGGTCTATAAGTGATTTTTACAATCCCTGGAACTTTTATTCCTTATTTCTGCAAGGAGTCGCCTTCGTTGTGAATTGGTGTGTCAAAAATGGACTTTTACCTGATCGAATACCATGTAATGCTAAAGGAAATTGTGATGGTGTGATGAAGTTGTTGCAACGATCTGGAAGGGCGACAGGTTACACTTTGAGATGTACGAAAAATCGAAATCATGAATGTGCATCTCGAAAGTACAGTTTCTTTGAGAATTCAAAACTTACTATACAGGATATAATGGTGTTTGTGAAAACTTATCTGGAAGGAAATACTTTATACAAATGCAGTAGGATGTGTGGTGTGCATTACCAGAGCACAGATGTGGACTGGGGAAGTTTTGTGAGAGAGCACTTCAAGGAGCATTTCATGCGTCACATTCTTACCAGAAAAATTTCCGGTGAAGTAGAAACTGATGAGTCATTATTTGGAAGGAGGGTGAAACATCACCGAGGCAATCCCAGAAAAGGATGCAAGATATGGGTTTTTGGTATGGTGGAGAGATCTTCCAACACTGTAATTCTTTATCCGGTCAGAGACAGATCTCAACGGACATTACTACCACTTATAGAAAAAAACAAAAATAATATCAAACAGGGAATGCCACGTACCAAAAACGCAGCCTCCCCAAAACGACATGTTGAAAAGAGATCAACCATCTTCAGTGACGGATGGAGTGCTTACTGTTCACTCAATGAGGCAGGTTACAATCACTTCACTGTCATACACAAGCACACTTTCAAAAGCCAGTACAGAAATATAGACACTGGTCACACCATTACAGTGCATACAAATCGTATTGAAGGAGCGTGGAAGCACACGAAAGACCACTTCAAGACTATAGTTGGCACGAAATTGACTCAGTCTGAGGGCCACCTTGCAGAGGTCATGTGGAGGTCTGAGGTCAAAGGAACATACTTTGAACCTTTCTTCAACCTCGTCAGAGAAGTGTACTCTCTACAAGAACCACCGGAATATACTTATAGCACACCCCTATTTGATTCATGGGACTTGAATGCAACCGAAGATCTAGGCCAAAGCATACAAGATTGGGAGGTTGTCCCTACCATCACTGACATTGATGACACTGATTCTGTTACATCTTCTAGTTCTCAAATATCTGCTCAAGATGAAGATGTCATTGTTATAATTTCCGATCATGAACCTGCCACCGTCACATCCGAGCCAAGTACGTCAAAGACATTAACTCGTACTCAGAAATTCATTTCCGAAATGTTCTCCTCCACAGAAACTGACAGCGACACTGCCTTACACAATGCTACAATTACCGAAGTCAGCACTCACATTAAACAGAAGGCGCCTTTACGTTTGAAGTTGAAGAAGACCAAAGGAAACGGCCGAAGTGGCGTCAAATCCAGTGCAGGACGTATGCGAACTGACCATGTCTGTCATCCCACTGGTTACGAAGAAATGAAAAAACCTGGGTGTGGAAAACGACATAAGACAGGCAAGGATACAAATCCATACGGGAAGCACGCTTTCGTGTGATCTTCCTCTGACTCTGACTTCGCTTAACATTTACAAGCGACCATTAACAAATTTTGTAAATAGTGTACATACGAGGGTGCTTAAAAAGTAATGTTACTTATGGCTTTCCATAGTCAAAACGCGCGTGCTGGTTCAATACTTCTATTCAGTCGAGTAGGCCAATTTAGTAGCTACATAAACACGAAAACCTCGTGCAAATCGGTGAACATTTGACAAAGTCGTCCACTTTTATAGGTGTGTTACTCATATACACTGTGCAAGTTGCTGTCTTACAAATGAATTCTGAAGTAAAAGTAGAAATACGTGCCTACATAAAAGGCCGCGTTGCTCTAAGTATACCACCAAAACAAGTTTATGTGTGTGTGTGTGTGTGTGTGTGTTGGTGGTGTGCACTTCTGGGTGCTGTGGGGCTCGTTTTGGGGAGGCTGCGTTTTTGGTACGTGGCATTCCCTGTTTGATATTATTTTTGTTTTTATAACAAACTCAATGCCATATATGGGCCTTCCCCGGTATCGTATATAACAGTTTGCAGTTTGCAGATGGTTTTTAAAAGCCCACGTGAAAAGATATTGTGATAAAGTATACGAAAACTCTGGTAAACATTTATTTTGGTCGATCAAAAATTCTGGCGAAATCCTGGATAAGTTTAAAGTTAATAATTACAAAGTAACTTCAGTCAGTACATACGATTTTTCTACTCTGTATACCACTTTACCACATAATTTGATAAATGACAAGCTAACTGCCCTAATTCAAAAGACTTTTGCCAGGGAGAATGCTACATTTCTCGCCTGCAATTTCGATAAAGCTTTTTTTACTAGCTGTATTGTTAAACATTATACTATGTGGACCTGTGACGAAGTTTTTAAAGCCCTTTCCTTTTTATTGAACAACATTTATATAAGGTTTTGGGACAAGTAATCGGTATTCCCATGGGAACAAATTGTGCACCCCTTGTCGCAGATTTGTTTTTATATTGTTATGAAAGAGACTTTATGTTGAGTCTTTCTCCAGATACGCAGGCAGACATTATCACTACTTTTAATAATACATCACGCTATCTGGATGATATTCTTAATATGGATAACTCGTTTTTTGGTCAATTGGTGGACACTATTTATCCCCGGGAACTCCAGTTAATTAAAACTAACAATTTGGATACTGGTGCTTCATTTTTAGATTTACATCTCTCTATTTATAACAATATTATACATACCAAAATTTATGACAAGAGGGATGATTTTAATTTTAGTATTGTAAATTTCCCCCATTTGGATGGGGATGTACCTCGTGCTACATCTTATGGGGTATACATTTCTCAGTTAATTCGGTTTGCCAGAGCGTGTAGTCATGTTGAGGATTTCAATGAACGTAATCAATATATTACAAACAAACTTCTTCAACAGGGCTACCGTTATTACAAATTGCGTAAATATTTTGCTAAATTTTACTATCGTAATTCTGATTTGGTTTTGAAATTCAATAGTAATCTAAAGACTCTTCTACGAGAAGGTATTTCAAAACCCGATTTTTATGGGGATGTGGTTTACAAACTTCGTAAGATTTTGGGTCATGGCAATTTTCCAACTGTATTTGCTAAAATTATAAAACGTTTTGTTAAAAGAGGTTACGACCCTACTGTTTTGAGACACACCGCATGTTTGGTGTTCAACCCGTTTACAGTTGGACGCTATGCTTCCCTCTTTGATTGTGTCTGACGGAAGAGGGGGAGGACTCTGTGATGGGCAGTTTTTAAATCCCACTGGGACGAAACTGTTTTGATTTCTGTCCTCTGGCCTGTTTCGTCGGGCCCTTAAGGGTGTTTCTCTTGGTGCTCTGCCTTCTGCAAAGGCATTGAGTACATACGTTTTTTGGTTCTCAAGGTTTGCTTTTTATATATTTATACACGAGCATTTTTGTGTTTTACATACCATGCCTTTTGTTTCCATTGCGTGTGTTAGAGATTCACCTAGCAGGGATTACTTTTATTTACACTGTCCTGTGACTTTGGAACATGGTGGGGGTAAGAGTGAGGTTGGGTGCGCACCATAAACCGGTTTAAGCTCCCCAGTGGTGTTTTTGCCACTGACCGTTCCAAGGCGGTACCCCACTGTGTTCCTTTAATTGTTCGTTTTGTCCTCGTGTGTTTGCTTTGTATGCTAGTGTGTGTTGGTAGTGTATGTTTGTGTGTGTACATGATTTGTGTGTGTGTGTGTGTGGTGTGTGTGTGTGTGTGTGTGTGTGTTGGTGGTGTGCACTTCTGGGTGCTGTGGGGCTCGTTTTGGGGAGGCTGCGTTTTTGGTACGTGGCATTCCCTGTTTGATATTATTTTTGTTTTTAAAATATTTAAAGCTGGAATATCCAGCATTAAAGATGCGGGTCGAAAAGGGCGACCAAAGACATCTGTTACAGATAAAAAAAATGTCTGCTGTGAAGGCATTTGTAGACGAAGATGGGAGATATACGGTGGAAGAGATAGCCAATAAGGTAGGGATATCAGAAGGCAGCGTCCATGCTATTCTGACCAAACATTTGGGACTTACAAAGGTATGCGCTTGTTGGGTCCCCCATCTGCTTACCACAGACCAGAAAAGCAGCTCATAAAAGTCGGGGGGTAGTACAGTTTCTGAACAGAGAAAAAGTTAATGTCTTGAAGGATCCTCCCTTTTCACCAGATTTAAGTCCGTGCGACTTTTTTCTGTTCCCTCGGCTCAAGAAAGTTCTTTCTGGGCGGAGAAATGCACTTGGAAGTGCAGTGCATCAGTGCCTGAGACAGATACCAAGGGCAGACTACTTTGGCGCTTTTAGGAAATGGATAGCGAGATTACAAAAGTGCATTTCTGTTAAGGGGGAATATTTTGAGGGGTTGGAATAATTTCATCTGAGGTACTATTCACCGTGTTAAATTTATTAATCTAGTAACATTACTTTTTGAAGCACCCTCGTATTTGTATATACCAGTGATGCAGTCTATTCCTGAAGTACTTCATAAACATTTAAATGATACCACACAGACTACTACGAAATCACATGGTTCATGAATATTGATGAGGTGAGTCATTGTTATATACTTTAAATAGTTTTCAAGCGTCTGAATGACTACGATCAATTTCTTATACAGTAGACCTTACTAGACAAGTACTTTCTCCAACAATGTTTTACTCATTCCCCTATAGGAAGAAGACGGGATAATACCGTTTTTTTCTGTGTCCAAAAAAGGAGAGATTTACCTGACTGCAATTTCCAGTCAGTATCAGCCAAAGAATGAATTTGATTGGTTGCCAAAAAGTAGGTCAATCGCGGTGAACAATGATAGGGAAAAATGAGGGTGTTACGGATCCACTCATAACTTTTTCATTTGTCAATATTTTGAAATAATTTGAGCACTAAATAAAAGCTGAATGTTGAAGCTGAACGGCTTTGTGTACATGTATAATTTTGATCTATTTGACGGATGAAAATATGAATGTTTTAATATCAAAAATGAACGATAAGTCCAGATTTCAGATCATCCAGTTGAAAAAATGGGTAGCGCGGATACATTCATAACTTATTCATTGCTTAACATTTTGAAATAATTTTGGACATCAAATAAAAGCCAATAGTTGTAGCTTTATTATTTTGTATAACTTTGCCATATTCATTGGTGGAACGTGTATATGTTCCAAGGCGGTGCCCCACTGTGTTCCTTTAATTGTTCGTTTTGTCCTCGTGTGTTTGCTTTGTATGCTAGTGTGTGTTGGTAGTGTATATGTGTGTGTGTACATGATTGTGTGTGTCGTGTGTGTGTGCGTGTGCGTGTGTGTGTGTGTGTTGGTGGTGTGCACTTCTGGGTGCTGTGGGGTTCGTTTTGGGGAGGCTGCGTTTTTGGTACGTGGCATTCCCTGTTTAATATTATTTTTGTTTTAATGTTAAAAATGAGCGTTCGTTCCCGAATATAAGATCCGCCAGTTGAAATATATACTACATTAGAAAGCTTGTGGATTCAATTGTAGCATTATATGCATACTATATTATATGTATATTATATTATATTTATTATTTTCGTTCTTTGAATGGGAAGTCATATTTTATTTAAATATTTAAGTATTTAAATTTAAATTATCTAAATTTGCTTTACATCTTCCCGTTAATTGTTGTCAGTTTGTGAAGTTCTAAATCAGATGTTGTGAAACTAGTATTAATCATAATTTTCACCCTTTGTAGTCAAGACACGCCGCCAATAAAAGAAGCTCGTCGCTACAAAGAAACATTGGCTAATTTTGTTAGAAATCTAATTTCAATTAACAGTAGATTATCCACTAAGAAGTGATTATCGATTAATTAATTATTTTGTCCTTAGAAGCACCTATAATAAAAGTTAGCTAAGTTTTTTTTCTCACTCTTTCCTACAACTGATATATAATGTTTATTCAACACCAATTAAATAAGCAATAATTAAGTCTTATCAAATTGCAGGTGAATGCCGGCGGAAAATCACGGCAAGCCCAAAATACGCAGCCCACCACGGGAAATGCATAACGTAAAGCCCAGCACTAGCACCCGAATTTTGAACACTATCTAACTACTACGACCTTTTTCAGTTTGGCAAGTCAAACAGCATACATATAGCGAATTCATCCCTATCGGGCAACGATTTAAGATACAAACATAACTATATTATACAAACTTATTTTATTTTAATCATCTAAAGCATAAAATATAAAAAGAAATACCTGACTGACATTATGCAGAAGACGTGATTCAGAACCTAACAAAGCAGCCAATCGATTTAAATGTGTACCGTTAATTTGAACTGTACAACGTTTTAACGTGGAGTAATGACGTCAGTGTGATGACGTAAACGTTTTCATTCTAGTTTTGTCTCCCGGAATCAAAACATTGTGTGACTGTTAATCCTGAATTTCTTGGCTTTTTTAAGGAAAACAGGTGGGGTATTCTAAGGCTTACTTGACGCAATCTAAAATAATATTGGGGTTCTTAAACACCTTTTCATATGATGTATTTATACTGATATTATTCCATTTCTATATTTTATTTTTGCGCGGGAGTAAATTAGACAGTCGGAAGGAGCTACTTCCATCCAACTCCTATTTTACAATTAATCATTATTAATGCACTCGAATTCACTATAGAAATATACCGTAGGCATATTAGAATCCATATATAAAACATAAAAAAAGGAAATGGTCATTCCATGCAGAATTACAAGAGACTACAAATACATTTCACTTATACATAAAACATTCACAAATAATCCATTTGATGTACAATAAAAATCATTGATTATACCACTATACGAAGTATGTGGGAAGTGTGGAAGTAAGGAATACTTTTCAATAGTCTGGGATTGACTACTAGATAAAATACTATCATTAATAACCTTACCCACTACAAGCATATTATGATAAAATAGTATCTAAAAAAACTGATAGACAAAACGTGTTTTCTGTATATTTGTCTTTAAGCGCAGTGTTTAGTGTTACTAAGTCGTATAGGTAACAAGGTAGTTACAGAGGGGTTGCATGTAGCCATTCAGTCGTTGTTGAACACCAGGTGTCAAGATAATGTAACATTTGTACGAAATTATGCTATTTTTGGTCCCCTGACATATAGTGAAACTGTGAAATTGTGTATACCGTGCTTCGTAGAAACTCCCAACAGATTGGAACGCAATGAATGTGATAAGATTAACGAGCTTATAAGTAAACACCCACGCTTGATGCCCGGCTCTACAAAGACCACCGAGCATGAGGAAGTATTTCGACCTTCATCTGGCGCGTTGAAGAGGAAACCAATATCTCAACCCAAGAAGGAACGACCTCCAACCAGTTCATTTATAATGGTAGCCCATAACAGATTTAGTGTTCTTAAAGTTGAAAAACCGCGTTTTAATTTATTAGAACAACAAACGTCAAAACAAACTTCACAAAAGAAAAAAATACAACGCCGTCCAGTACCTCCGACATAGGCTGATGCACTTGATCTGGAACGTATAGTGGAGTGGATCAACGATTCAAACCAACATCCTCACAGATCGACAGGTAGTCTGTCGGGTGGAGGTGGGGGTTCGTATTCTTTGATTCTAGACCTATTCCGTTCGCAACTGAGGATGTATTGAATATCATAAAGGAATACAGTGATGGTGAACATTCAAATAAAATATCCACTTCAATTCTTCTACAAGCTGAAGGTGGTGATATATGTGGTCGACATTGAGAAACTTCCTAGTAAACATGATGTGAAGGTGGACGATTATGTATGAATTAATAACGGGAAAAAGCAACAACCGAAGAAAAGTCCAAAATTGTTTTAAAAAATTTGCAAAATAAAATTGCCAGATAAAACCCATTCAAAGGCATTTCAAAAAACACATTTTTGAAACCTTTGATATTAATCGTTACGTTGTGATACACTTTTAGGGGGACAACACAGTTCATCAAGCTTCGTCACATGGCAATTCCAAAAAGTGTTTTTCGTAGAACATGTCCGTCTGTGATTCGAGACATTAAGTCAAGAGCTAATGAAGTGACAACATCGGCAAATCTAATTGAAAAGGAATAAAAAAGATAATGCAGAACAAGGTGTTGAGTTAGGTGTAAAAACAGCGAGAAATCTCGACCAAGTTAAAAATCATTTATATAAAAACAAAAATAATATCAAACAGGGAATGCCACGTACCAAAAACGCAGCCTCCCCAAAACGAACCCCACAGCACCCAGAAGTGCACACCACCAACACACACACACACGCACACACACACGAACACAACCACGCACACACACACACTACACCACCAACCCACTAGCCACAAAGCAAACACACGAGGACAAAACGAACAATTAAAGGAACACAGGGGGCACCGCCTTGGAACGGTCAGTGGCAAAAACACCACTGGGGAGCTAAACCGGTTTATGGTGCGCACCCACCTCCTCTTACCCCCACCATGTCCAAAGCACGGACAGGTAAATAAAAGTATCCCTCTAGGTGCACCTGAGACGAATTTACAATTGATGTGAAATTTCGTATTAACTTGAAAATTTTAATAAACAAAATAATTATGTTTTCCCATCATTCGTTTGTGTTTCAGGTATGGATGAAGTTCTTGAAGAATTCAATGATTTGCTTGTGTTTGACTCGTCTTATCCTATAAAAATATACTATGACACTACATATAAACTTGGTGACGTGTTTGTAAGTGTTTTAAGTTTCCAGCATATTATGTTTGAGGATTCAAAAGTGATTCCCCTCGCATTCATGATGCACGATAGGCGTGACACGAAATTCCATAAACGTTTTTTATGTATTAAAACGTCATATTTCAAATTTATCAAAGGTAAAACATCCAATCATTTATGATTGAGAACTTGATATAAAACTTGTCATTAGTAAGTATTACAAATTTTAACTGTTGTTCATTGCTGGAACCATATTAAAAAGATGTAAAAGTATGGCTTACTAACTGCTTTTTTCTCTTCCCTTTTTTTTTTTTTTTTTTTACTAAACTTAAGACTACAAAAGGTGATTTATCAGTTTACTCTACTCATATTGAATTGCTCTTAAAATCTCGAAGCGAATCAAAATGTAGTCGGATACTTGAAGAATTAAACATATACAATCCATATTCAGGAATAACAACAAATCCAACAGAGTGCATGAATAATGTTATCAAATCTCTTCAAAGACGTAAAGAACTGCCTGTCGACTTGATTTCTATATCTTTGTTTTTCATGCAGAAGTACTTTTTCACCGAAATTCAGTGCGGTAGGGCAGACTTTGGAAAATATAAATTATAGGAAGATTTCAAATTTGCAAAAGTTGACCCTTCAGATATAAAAGTTTCACGATTAAAAGGTCATCCTGATGAAATACTGAAGCAGGCAAAACAGCAAATTGAAAAGTTTTATTCAAACACCAAATTGAACGATAACTTTAGTGGATGGTTTTTCCTTTACTAGGTTCCGTATCTTTGATTATCAGATTCATATAAAAACGCTATATTCTGACAGCGATTGAATAATGTGTATAGATATTCATTGAAAAAATTAATATATTATATGTGAATCCGTGACTATCTTTCTAGTGTAATATGTTTCCACTAGATATGTAAATCTAATAGATACTGAACTGGCGAATCCGAAATCGGGACTTTTCAAATGTTCATTTTTTACGTTAAAGCATATGCATGTTCCATCGTCAAATATTGCAAATTAAACATTAACAAAAAGCTTTAACTGTCAGGTTTAATTTGGTACCCAAATTATTTCACAAAATTATACATGTACACAAATCTTTACATTTATTTACGACAAAACACAGTCACGTTTTCCACGTGCAACTCGTGCAATATATAACACACGAATCCAATCACATTCCGTTCGTGTAAGTTACAATGTTATGTGTTTAAGCGAAGAACATAGTTCGAGGTTTTTATCGTGTTTATAATAATAGAATCGAAATAATTAATGCAACCCAATGCTTAAAATATTTTTGTACAGTATGTTTTTCCCTTTTCATTAATTGTCACATACAATTTCAAGATCATAAAACTAATGTAAAATAATGACTTCTTACCTGGAAGCAATTGCAGTTTTTGTCCAAGCTGCACATGTTGCAATTAATGTCTTTCCTACCATAGGGTCTCCATATACATGTATAACAGAAAGGTTGAAATAGCGAAGCCTAGATAGTGTGTGGTCATGCTGGTTAAGGCGAAACATTAGTGTAGTAGCGCTATAATATCATCTTTTGAAAAACAAATCGTTTTTGATCTGCATAAACTGTTTTCCGGTCTGATCATCTAACACCATTTCCTATACAATCTATCTTGTCTGCTAAATCCAATACCCTTTATTGTGTATGTTGTCTGCAAACTCATTCTTTGTCTGCAAAGTCCATCTGCAAAGTTTACCGATCCGTACTGTATATAGGTCCGTGAAAAAATGTGAGAAAAATATTTGACATGTTACACTAAACTAATGCGTATAATATATCCTGCCAAAATAAGAGTGACAGAAAAAACAAAGCTATATTTCTTCATCACCTTAAGTTTTCTCCAAACATGAATTGATGAGCAAAACTTCTGGGTGCTATGGGGCTCGTTTTGGGGAGGCTGCGTTTTTGGTATGTGGCATTCCCTGTTTGATATTATTTTTGTTTTTTTGTTGTTTCTTCATAGGACAGATTTGTTTTATGTAGATTTAAATCAGCTTGGTGAAACTACTACCTACAGTACAATAGAATAGAACAGAATTGATTTATTTTATTTCCAACTAATGAACCCTCTCGGATATAAAATCAATGCAAAGACAAACACACATAGCACATTTTAAAAAATTACATGTATGATTAGTTTGATTGTAGAACAACAAAAAAGCATGCTTCGTAATATTCTGGTTTTGTGTGTGTGTGTGGTTTGTTTGTTGTTGTTTTTTTTTGGGGGGGGGGTTACTTGTAATAGTTATAACATAACTCAAGATTTAAAGCTGCTCGCTCTCAGTAACCGTTGAAAAAAATATTTTTGTAAAAAATTGACATTCTTATTCACAAATATAAAAACTAAAGGCTAGAATGAAAAAAAAATAAGCGTAAATCTAGGTAGGAATATGCAGAAATCGATTGAAAAGGTTGGTTACACGGAACCGCTACAATATATGTTCATATTGAAATTTCAAAAGCGTTTAATTGCAACGCTTTTGAATTTGGTAGCGAATTTTTTTTAATTTAGAGATATACGTGATATGAATTTATACTGGAGCCTTTTTATATGACCATATGTTCTAAGATACGTTATTTACATACAGTTTGAAGAACTTTATTTTTTACCAAAATCTGAGAGCGAGCAGCTTTAAATTCCTCTCTATGTTATACAATGAGTAAAAAGACAGAGGTAAGTAAACATACTCATAGAAAATATTCACTCTTTGTCATGTCAGATTAATTTAAGTTATAATTGGAATGACATCCTTTTCAGCGCCGCCATCCCCCAACAAACAACAAAGCATTGTTTATTAGACGATGAACGGCGCTGGAACGAATATTTGAATATAGGAATAACTGTTTTGTAATTTTGATATTTGCGACTGTATATACGGCTGTTAAAACTGTTTGCAACTATTAAAACCGTATATACGGTCGCAAATGTCAAAATCACTAAATAGTTAAACCCTTTTCTAACGCACAGTGTGTCTAAATGCGGTAATTAAAACGTCGTTCGAATTTTGCGACTATATATACGTTATTTAATAGTCGCAAATTTAAACGACGTTACATCGGTACTGCGTTAGAATTGACATGATATGATTTAATAGTCGCAAATTTAAACGACGTTACCAATCAGAAACGACGTTACATCGGTACTGCGTTAGAATAAGTCAAGTTTGATGAAACAGTATTTTGACGAAACAACTGCCATCCGCTTTGACCCGTTTTATGCAACAAGTTTTGACTTATATCTCCGTTTCGCCTTTATCTTCATTTTGTGTCTTTATCCAAGGGAAGGGGTAGGTATAAACAGCAAAATTAAGATTTCACGGCGAAATGGGCGAAATGAAGATTTTACGGCGAAATGGAGATTTATTTCATTAATGATAACTGTATTTGTAGATTTAATTATTCTTAATAAATAATTATAATTATGAAAAACAATGTTCACGCAAAATTTGAGAAAGAAAAGATTATTTTTAAAGATTTTATGATAAATTTTCTACTTTCATAATGCATTTTCCCAGGGCGAAATGAAGATTTCTGGGCGAAATGGAGATGTTTTTCATTTATTATAAAAGTATTTTTGGTTTTAAAAATGCCTAGTTATTTTCATAATAGAAACACACTTTCAAGCAAAATTTCAGAAAGAAAAGATTATTTTTTTAAGATTTTATGATAAATTTTCTACTTTCATAATGCATTTTCCCAGGGCGAAATGAAGAAATCTGTGCGAATTTCATTTATTATATTTTTGGTTTTAATAGATAGATACTTTTATTCCTCCAATATTTGAAGAGCTGAACAAGTATGCATATATATAAATATATAACAAAATGTTATGTACAGACATAAGCAAATTTACATTGATATAACATTGATATAACAAGTTATTATAACATATCTAATAAATTATCTTACAAAGATGTCATCTTTGTCATTACTTGAATAAGCATAAACGTTACATCTTTCTTTCAGGCAAATTAAAGTAACAGCCTTAAAGCGGAAATGACATTTAAGACTGAGCAAATATGTTTCAACACTAACTGCTTTATAAAGTACAATATTACTAGAGGCATTAACGTATGACCTTGACCCGAAAACGAAATATCAAAATCAACATAGCCTTATGTATAGCATATACATTGAAATAAAGCTAATACAATAAATGCTAGTGTGCAACATAACAAAACATGATATTATTTTAGGTTATTAAATGACACATATGTCTCAGCAATGTTACATGTTTGATGGAACTACCGTCATCTGTCTCAACCGCTAACAACACGACTGTAGTGCTTTGCTCCTTAATTGACAGACCTGAAAACTTAACAAATCTGTCTATACCCATAACATCAAACATTGCACTTAACAGGTATTTTCTCATATTCTCGGTATTTCTGCAAAACCACAAACCGTGATCAATTGTATTTTCTATACACAAACCACATTTATTACATTTTTTAACATACGACCTGGACATCAGACAACTAAGTATTTGTACCGCCCTTCTACATAAGAAAGAATATTCGGGTACTGACTTTGCAATTGCCCACAAGAAGCATGGTTTGTCAACTTCAAATACGCATGCAAGACTAGGCCAATTTAACTGCAGACTGTTTTTTCGCGCTTGCTTGTTTGAAAGACTCACACACGTGTATAAAGTTCTTTTCCAACTCGCTTTTCCTGGAAAACGACCACTTGCGATATAGTCATACAATGCATACAACAGGTTGTACTTCTGAAGGATACAATATATATCAGGTATAAAACCACTGTATTGATTGTCAAAGTTCAAAAACCTCATTAGCCGATTAAGAAATACTTTCTTTGCTAAAACATTCTCAGGCAATCTGCACAACTGCCCCAGGAATTGAAGTTTTTTAAAGTCAATAATGTTTTCGACCGACTCCATGTTAATTGCATTCAAAGTGAAGTCTGTATTTGCACTTATGGGAAGATTCTGTATATGTTTTAAGCAAAATCTGTGTGCAATTTCTATCATTTTCAAATCCGTCTCAGAATAATTATTCCAGAGCTCACACCCATACAGAGCTTTCGGAAGCACAATGGAATTATATATAGTTCGCGACGTTAAAGGATTCAAGTCTATTGAATGTAAGCCACACTGACTCACACTAAGCAATGTTCCACGCATTTTATGGGCTGCTTCCTGTATCATTCTACCGGTTGACATATATTTATCACAAATCAAGCCTAAGTGAGTATATGACTCGACCTCGTTGATGATCTCATGACCTAACCGCCATTGCCTCTGATTGTTTGCAGTGCCTGACTCATTGAAGACTATGACCGCACAGTTGGACGCGTTGTAGTCAAAACGCCACCTACACGAATACTTATTACAAATAAGTAGCATCTGACCTACATAATACCTACTAATGTTCATTATAAAAACACACTTTTATGCAAAATTTCATAAGGAAAAGATTATTTTTAAAGATTTAATGAGAAATTTTCTACTTTCATAAAGTAATTTCACATGGCAAAATGAAGATTTCTGGGCGAAATGGAAATACAATTACTTAATTACAAATGCAGTTTTTGGTTTTAAAGGTTTTATAATAAGACTTCTTCTTTCATATTGTGTTCTACCTCGGCAAAATGGAGATAATTTGCAAGCGAAATGGAGATATAATTTGTTTAATATTTGCTTCTTTCTTATGCGTTTTTCCGTTTTGAATTGGTTCAAACGTTTGCATACTACAAGACTTTCTAGAGCTTTTATTATTTCTTATAGTTCATTCACATTCACACTGGTGGTTCAGAAAAATGGAGGAACAGTGTTGGTATTTCCCCTAGAACTGTGTAGGGCGATTGAAACAGTTTCATTGTTTCGTTTATGTCCATGAATTTCTTAAGTTTTCCTGGTACGAATATTGGTTAAGGTTCTTCTTCTGTCACTGTTCCTTCTTGACTTATACTGCTGTCGTTAATGGTGTTGTCATTGCATGAACTGATTGAAAAATTATTTATGTTTTCATTTTCATGTTCTGGCTGTTCAAATTCGGTGTTAACACTTTCACTGACTTCTTCATAAATTACTGAAAGATCATCGTATATTTTATCAGGCATTACATGGCTATCACAATCCGCACTTGTAAAGACATCTTCTTTTTCACTGCAGTGCATGTCCGGATGTTGATCATTGTTGTTGTGTTCTATCGTAGATTGTCTTGACTTCTAGTTGTTGTATCTCTTGTTGTAGTGACGATTTCAGGTTTCTCAAGCGTTTCAGGGGACTTTGAGCAATCAGACATTGCGTCACAAATTCTACGAGTGGTCATTTCTACCAGCGCCACGAAGTGATTTGGTGTCTATTATTTGCCTGATTTCATTCTGCCATTTACTATTACGTTATCCTTTGTAACTTGGGTACTTGTCCACATTATTGTTATTATTCCGCCGTCGGGGTCGCAGAATGGTAGTTTGAACTTTATATTCAGAGTCTGGAATGCAACAAAACAATAACACAGTGCCATTCCAGTGAGGCTTAATGTAAATTAGAAAAAGGAAGAATTTTTTTTTCATTTGAAAAAACATATACAAAAGACAGGTACGTGAGAACGAACAAAATTTATTAAAGTATGCATGTGTATGATACAAAAATTAAACAATTATATTCAGACTAGCCAAGCGTGTAGTCATTCAATTTCTTTACTGAATGAAAGTCTTTTAATGATAATCAAACAAGAAAACATCGACGAAACACAAAAAATAAACAGAAAAAAGGAGCGAAGAACGAATGAAGAACAATGACGTAATTTTACAGTATATCGTATGACGTCACGTATCACACCTGTCAATCATCGATTGCATACATGGGAAATGAAAAAAAAACTACTGAGACCGTGAAAACGAAAATTCCCGTGTTATGGTTTCTAAAACGACAACACTACGTATATTGTAAGTATCAGTAACACATATCCGAGCTATGTTCTTTAAATTAAATGTAAGCCTTTATCAAACTGTTGACTAAAAATCTTGAGCTGCGACATTGAATCTTAGACGTTATTCAGTTAGACATTCCACCTGACTATTTATCAAAAGTATTTCATTAAAATCTATATATTAAATATGGCATTTTCTACAGTTAATTGAAATGAAAGAAAACAACTCTCTGGTATTCCGGAATTATCAGCGTTTTCAATCATTACCTTTTAGAAAACTTGTTGATTTATAGCGTACAGACGGATGAGCCATATTAACATCTGCTTTGATATTATTTTTGTTTTGAGTAAGTGCATGTATACGTATGTATTTTTTACATATACTCCATTTTTGTATATAATGCAAATATTGATTTACACTTTTGTATTATGTATACTAGTGTAGTGATGATAACTTTAACGCCTTTTTACAGGTCTAATTGCATTTTCGCTCTCGGTATCATACTTGTTGTTAGGGGCTATCTATCCAATATACAACGTACAGTTAGTCATTAAGATTTTTTTTTCATTAAGAGTTCCAGTATGCAAAGCCAAAGTAAGTATCCGTGTTTACTTGGTTACTTTTAAAAATGAACATTTTCATAGATGTAATACAGCCAAACTATTCAACTCAGTAATGCTTTAATATTTATTTTCAATCTCATATTTTTCAGGTACGTCTATTTTCTTCTCAGAGAAAATGATATACGTTGGGATAGTGAAGTCAGTCAGATAGTGACTAAGATAGAACACATAGTGCAAAGAATGAAGAAGGACGGCGCGAGAAAAGTATTCATCTCAAGCATCGTACAATGTGGTTCGTTCCCATCAAGGACAGGGCTTGATAAACACCAGTTCGATAAAATTAGAAAAGCTATAAACTCAAAACTATCATTGAAATACAAGGAAGATTTTGTGAACATGGAGAAGAAATTAAAATTTCCAAAACATTATGATTGAGATCTCGTGCATCTAGGATACAAGAAGGGGGGATGAAAGTTCTGAACACTGTCATAAAGACATGTTTCTTAAAATATACTTAGTAGCGACTGAATAATTGGAAAGAGTAATTTCTGGCATTAACAATATGTGAAATACGACATTGTATATATCTTTGTTATTAATAATGTATATTTACAAAACTATTTTCATTAAGGAACAACTTGAATACGTAATATACATACCTCGCAATATATACATTCCGTTTTACAATCCTTAGAACAAACTAAGCACTGATACTGTTTCGTCATTGTGAACGAGCGAAACTGATCAGAGATTCAATCATGCTTTTATATATATACTAATTCATACCTACATTTTTTTAAATGAAAATTTAATTTGATTACATCGAATGTTACAAACCGGCATTATCTTGAAACAATATGAAATTACCTTAATTGTCCCGCTGTGTGTGATCAAGTAAGGTGTGATTATCCAATGAAAAATTTGTGATAATCCAATCAAGGATCAAGGACTTCTGATAATGTGATTAAAGAATCACAGGAAAAATTTAAATCAAATAATTTGATGGCTTTATGAATAACATTAAACGATCTATTTTTGAAAATATTTGTATCAATGAGCAAGAAATTCCTTGCAAATTAGGTACTTTAACACCTCTGTTTTTACCCAACGTTATGACTATGCCATAATTTAACCAAATTATCAGTTAAAACCAGTTCCCCAAAGTTCAGAAGTATATTGCTTTTTTGCTGGTTTTTTTTTTTCATCATTCGGAATATCATACATAATACAGTGTGAAGTTGAAAACACTGACTGCTGCTGTTGAATGTTGCATACAATCATAAATTGCGTCTTTAATATAGAAACATTGAATGGAAATACTACCTACAAAATAATAGTCTAGATATTGAATTAAACCATATTGTTACATAATGTAACCTGGTACAAATAAAGTTGATTGTTGATTGTTGATTGTTGAATAAGCTTGCTCCGCGCTTTGAAATAAATATTTCCTAATCACATTTATCTTTTTCCTTTCACTTATACACATGAACTTACCCAAAGACTTTGAAATTTTGCATATAAGTGTCTTTTCCATATTAAAGTTAGTAGAAATTATTAAAAACAAAAATAATATCAAACAGGGAATACCACGTACCAAAAACGCAGCCTCCCCAAAACGAGCCCCACAGCACCCAGAAGTGCACACCACCAACACACACACACACGCACGCACGCACGCACACACACACGACACACACACACAATCATGTACACACACACATATATACACTACCAACACACACTAGCATACAAAGCAAACACACGAGGACAAAACGAACAATTAAAGGAACACAGTGGGGCACCGCCTTGGAACGGTCAGTGGCAAAAACACCACTGGGGAGCTTAAACCGGTTTATGGTGCGCACCCAACCTCACTCTTACCCCCACCATGTTCCAAAGTCACAGGACAGTAAAACCAAATAAATGAATGATATCTCCATTTCGCCCAGAAATCTGCATTTGGCCATGGGAAAATGCATTACGAAAGTAGAAAATTTATCATAAAATCTTTTATAATAAATGAAATACATCTCGCCTAGAAATCTTCATTTTGTCTAGAAATCTTCATTACGTTGTTTATACCAACCGCAAGGGAAGCAAGCACTGGAGGTAAGTCAAAACTACAACAACAACTGGTTTGACCGCAAGATATTTTGTCTGTTTTTTCCATATGTCCGAGGTTTGTACAACCCGAATGAGACTTTGTTTTAATTTATAACTTAAGGGCGAACTGTATCCGACATGAGTAGCATTTGAATACACGACTGTTTGCTTGAAAGTCAAACGCTCTCCTGTTCATATTATCGGATATTCAGTTATCCGAACCATATTAAAGTGTACAGCAGTGTAAATACAGTAAAGGCCTGGAGGATTATGCAAAAAACTCGAAGTGACGAGTTTTTCACTACACACCTCGCAGGAGTAACTCTGAGTGGAGTGGAGTGCCTGGAGTGACTTCTTGTACGGAGAAATATTGATTCACTTCGTGGGGGAAAATATCATCACTTTAAATTGCTTAATTTTACAGGTAACCGAACGGGATTACGGGACATAAAATTCAAATTTATTATATTTGGTAGAAATGTATCTACTGCTTGGGGTGATATTTCCGGACAGGAACTATTCCCGGACACCCCCATTTAAACGCTTTATTTTTACATATTGTTTTGATCCAGCACAAGCAATCATTCGGACTCTTGCTTTTTGAAAGTTGAACAACACCCATTTGTTTCTTGCGAGTATATGGCAACAAAAATGCAAAACAAACTAACTTGCACATCGTTTTTTCTGTAAACATGCTTGGGGAAAAGGTATAACTGCGCATGCGCATCACGCAACATTTGGAAGAGGCACTGGACGTGCACTTTAAATTGTTAGCGTTGCTGTTCTTGGTCGCAGACGAACATAGAATTCAATAAAAGAACATATCAAACCTCTTAAAGTTAAGTAAACAATTTTTGCACCGAAAATGTTATGAATTATAATTAACTTTAAAAAAGACTGAATACGCTATAGGAGGTTTTAGTGTGACGTCACATCCGGGAGTTTTCGTTACTAAAAATAGCCTGGCCTTCAACTGCCATATGCTGAATGTGTATCTATACAATATAGGAGGTTTTAGTGTGTCGTCACATCCGGGATTTTCCGTTACTAAAAATAGCGTGGCCGTCAACTGTATTGAGTTCGGCCATATGCCGAGCGTGTATTGATACGTATAGACATCATTTATCGCCAAAATAAACTAAATTTATTAAGTTTCTTTTTAAGTTTTGAAGTGGAAGTAAATACTTATTTCTTTATATAATATATATTTGATAGTTGTTGCTATAATCAAAGAATTTACTTTGATCAGGCGTTGTGAGATTTCCCGCCTTTTCACCTTTCATGTGTCTTTTTTTGCCTTCACTGATTATTCTCTTTCTATCTTACCCTTTACTCCCTGAAATATTTTTTCAAAACCAGCACACTTAGTATTATACAAAACCATAATCCTACTTTTAAAAGTTCTTTGTGTATTTTTTAAAAATGTTAATAGTCCCGGCCGATCGTGGGATTTCTCCTCTGGTGAACTCGCCAAGACCCCAGAAGACTCAAATGTATACTGGTACCTTTGTTTGGTTATATAATGCATATGTATGTCTCAAAAATAAATGACAGAAAAAGATATCCCTGTTTTGATATAATTACGGAAGTATACACTACAGAAGTGTATACTGCCGTGGTATACTGTAACACGGCCATGACATCTACAGCGGCGGACACATGTGAAAGTGACACTTCCAAAAAAGTGTTGTATTAAAATATTCATAACACATTATAAAACATGCCTAATTAATTGTATATTATCTTAGCTGAGCAACTGCTTGCTTGAAATGCCCACACGCCAGTTTACGTCTGCGATTACTCATTATTTCAAAAAAATTAATATGTTTGATGCCATGTTGTTAGATTAACAAAGTATATGTAGATTAGTGGAAAACCTCAAACTTAGAAAAAACAAAGACTTCAAAATATCGAATTAAAATTTCCTTTTTTAAGACATTTGTTGTCGCCTCTAAAATAAAAAGAAACTCAGCTATCTGAAATTTAAAAATATTCTGTCTCGTCTGCGTCCTTATATCAAGGGTATTATTTAACTTGGTCATAAAATATTATGATGAATAAATTTATCATGTAGATTCAATCAAAGCTTGATGTGTGCAATATGCCACGTTATGCAATTCATTCAAAGTGGTCATCTATAACGTGTGACCAATTAGTCAATAAACAGGTTGTTACATGGATTAATTAAATCCAAGTTATATCGTGCTTTATGCCCTAGGGGACAATAATATCCTTACTGGATCTCTATGGCAACGTGTCATTTGAGTGTCTTGTGTCATCGCCAGGCGTTGTGAAAACATATATAGCACAGTGTCATGTATAATATAGCTATAGGGTCTTCATGGTTTCTAAAGTTTAATTTGACACTATTCGTAAATAAATGTACGCTTCACAGACACACGCATGATTTCTATGAATATTATTTTTACTGAAATTAGAGACATATAATAGGGAAAATACCCGAATAAAGCCTTTGTCCTTTTCTAAACAAAGTATATAATTTACAAATTAACATCATGTTTTTATAAAAAAAAAAATGTGGCAAAAATTGGGAGTCTGAAAATTTCCAACAAGGTGTATTATGTACAATTAGAGGATCATCTTAATGCGGAGAACTTCACTGTAGCAATTTTTTCCATCTATGTACAGCAACAAAATATACTAAGCACTATGTGAAAATAATGAATATTGGCGCTAATTCAAAAAAAAGAAGAAGAAAAGAATAGTGACACTTTCGGCAGGAATAGCAAGTAGCCTTGGGAAAGCGGACATTGTCAGTTACATTCGTTTTGGCCGATTCAGTTTAAATTCACCTTTCATATCGGACTTTATAATGAAAACTATACAAGCTCAATGGCATAGATAGGCAACACAGACACTGCATATAAACCAGATTTTGTTTCATTTAATAACGTTATAGCCTAAAATATAAACTGCCGTACAGTCAAATGCTCTATTTCGCTTTTCATTTTGGCCGATCAATTGCGGCCAGTCAATGCGCTGCCCGGAATGACGCCATATTGGGGATTCCTAAAACCTCCTATAGACATTATTTATCGCCAAAATAAACTAAATTCCAAAGTGTCCGGAAATGTATCCTGTACTTAGGTTAAAAACATACCATACAATATACCCCGTTGGTGTCTCATTTAGTATAATGAAAGTTGTCGCAAAGCAAAAACGTAAATATAGTTTTGTGGAGGATGGGATGAGGTATGTATGGTAAACATTTGGTCCAGTTTTGTTAAATAATAACCCGGCGGCTTTAGAAAATTTGTCATTTTCGTCCGGAAATATGACTCTAAGCAGTACACGTTAATTGTTTTTTTGTGTTGTATGCATATCAAATTCAAAAATATTTGCCGACCAACAGACATTGTATAGCGTCTTCAATATATATTGTATTAACCAAAAATAAAACTTACTCATCACATTATCTCTTCCAATCAACTATTCATGATGCCCAACGTGACAAAAGAGCCCTTGCATGTAAAATAATGTGTAACTTTTGAACTATCAGAGAAACACGTTTGATGTTAGTACCATTTCAAAGCGCATATACATGAATACCATCAAAATTTTAGCAACAAAAATATTTATGAATATTTACTGACTGAAATGGCTCGTGCTAAAATTCGAACCCTTTTATAACAACTATTGAAAGCTCGGAGCAATGTGTATATAAGAGAACAGACTCTGAGATTTACAGAAATGTATGGCTTATGAAAATCGGTCGATCTGTGGCGGAGCAACGGTTATTTAAGATTTTGCTAATTATCATAATTATGCATAAATTATGCAAATGAGCTAAATTTTAAATGCTTATATTTTTGCCTAAAATTGAGATATTTTGGGAAAAAAGACATCGTAAGAAAGCTGAATGTCTCTTGTTTTAAAACACAACGGGTTCATTAGAATTAGAAGTAACCACAACAGATTCGATTTTTTTTTCACGTTTATTTTCAGCTCTTTAATTTGATACATCGATTTAAAATGTAGCATATTCAATTAAAAATATATGACATATTTGACTCATAAGGGGCCTTTTGTCGCGTTGCGCATCATTTTTATAATCCAAAATTACCAGACTATTGTCTAGAGCTACTTTTACATGTCTCAAACTGTCAAATATTTTGGTCTTTTTGATGCCATGTGCTTCACTAAGATCAGACAAACTCACATGTAAAATGTAGCGTCGGTGATTGTTCTTTGATCTCGTGACACTTGCGGCTTTATCTTTATGATTTAAAGGGGTTGCAGTAAAAACAATTTATTCAGCAAAGGTTATTCATTGAAATAAATAGAAATTAAAGTGTTACTGGAAATACGTTTTCCTGAAACAATAAATGACAAAAACGGACACACTGGAACACCGCAATTTTCTTAAAAACAGAACGTTTTGTTTTTAATTTTAAAACAGTTGGAACTTTTTAAATGTTAATTGATAAATTCTTTTTGCATTCACAAATTAACAAACTCAGTGGTGTCACACAGCTTGGATTGCAAACAATTTTAAAGTTTCGTCACTTTGTGACAGGTCATATTTTTAACACCTATCGCGAGTGACAAATGCTAAGGCACCAATTACAGCGGATTTTAAACGGATATAAATATTTTAGATCAAGACAAAGGTGATAAATATTTTAGGTTCTGATTAAAATAACTCAATACTTTCTGAAACAATAAAATAAAACAAAAACAAAACGCTGTGATAGTAAACAGTAGCAGTGTACGTTGGGAGTGATGCCTGATTAAATCTTTGTGATTCAATGGATTTAATTTCAACAGGTCGCTTTTACAGGTGTATTTTACCAACATTTTAATTCATAAATATTGTGACTCGAAGTCACTCCAAAATACTCGGTGAAATGCGAAGTGACGCCATTGAATGGAGTCATTTCCTTTTTTTCTCTGAGTTACTCGAAGTCACGTTATTTCCACTCACTCCACACTTCGCACTTTTTTCATAATCCTCCAGGCCTGTACTGTACATCCGTGTCCGGACACACAGATAATATTTCATTAGCTACTGGCATCACACCACAGTTATTTGCCCTTGACGGACAACAGTACGGAAGCTGTTCTAGGGAAAATAGTGCCTCTGAGGCTAGATATTCTCATTTTTGCACATCCGGGTACTGATAAATTATTTACAGTCGGGAAAGATGATTCCACAGCTTTCATCCCTGGTCTCTAACCATCTTAAAGGTCCCATTGATTGAAAAATTTTCTTTTTAGCATTTGAATATTATTCGTCAGCAAATGCAAATTTGATAATTTTTAACGAAAAATACCGAGTGGTTACCTGTCCGTAAGCCCCTAAAGTTCTCAAAAAAACACACCTGTACGGAAAGTGACGATAATATTTCCGGAAACCTACGGCGGCAGTTTCGAATCGCTAACCTGGAGTGACGCCTAAGCAGTACAATCGTGGCGGATAACAGGTACTCTGACAACAACGAGCGATATTCCATCTTATTAGGCATCTTCAGAGAGTAGAGATGGGGATATGTTGAGCCCGTGACGTATAGAACGAAGTCCGTGTAATGTTATAAAATTACTTGATTAAAGTATAAAAATACAGCGTTATGTCGAGTTTTTTTTATGCAAATGACACCGACTTCTGTTTCTGTTTGTTTCTATCAAAATGAAATCTATGTTTCATTCTTAAATGTGTAAGAATGTATCGGCGATCTAAATGTAAGCATGCACGTGACTTACAAACTATACAAATATGGACGATATTATTTCCATTGACGATGAAAATGAGAACACAAATGCCCGATCTAATTACAATATCTAAAATGATGAGCTTGATTTTTCATGACCGTTTTCTTGTGGGTAGTTTTATGAATTAGTTTACAACTGAATTAAGAATGTAAATCAAAATAGTTTCACGATTTTGTTGGTTAAAAAACAATTCTGACGCAAATCTATTTGAAAACTCATTATAATTAAAATCACGATATCTACCTAAATACGTGTCAGATTTCCTTTTAAGAAAAATATTTCATTCCAGTACTAAAATGTGTCATAAGTAACCAAAATGATACACTTTCTACTTAATAGGGTTGCTGGAAACTTTCTTTTTGCTGAATTGCTTTTTACCAAGTTGTTAATTTTATGTTTTTCAAGTTGAAACTTTTAAATCATAATTAATGGTTTCATATTTTAATTGGGCACTTTGCATGTTAATAATCTATTTGTTGTTGTATATTGTTGTGTAACTATCAAATGCAATTGACCAGTGTGCAATATGCAATATGTGTGACCAGTTAGATTGCTGGCAGGGGGCGCCAATTAACAACAAATCATATCGCATCCTTTGTTGTGACTTATGCCCTTGGGCTAGATTAACTGTAATTCCTTCAATGGTTAGATCTACGCTAATTATTTACCATGGCGACGTTGTTAAAACGAGATATTGTTAAGGATTTGAAACTTTTATGGATTACTGGAGTGTTCCGCACCATGTAAGTTAAACTTCTAGTAGAGTAACTGTTTTATTCTATAAAGGGCCTTTTGTTCTACATTATTTCATTTAAATGATTTTGAATATAAATGCCAGTTTTTTTTATAAAGACTAGATCTTAAAAACATGTGTCTTAAATAATAATAATAATATTTTGTAATAAAAACTTTTTGTAACAAAAGTTTCAACCTAATGTCCTCGTATATGATGTAATTGGGCATGATTTAAGTTATACAAGTAAAGTTGCACTTGGGGAAATCTACATTGGAAAAGTTTGTAACAAACAAAGTCTTAAACTTATTCCTAAAGAAAATAATTAAATTGAATACATCGAGATCATTCTACAAAGGCCGAATTTAAAATACTTTTCTGTCTTTTTCTTGTCGTGCATGAGCGACTGAGCGGACATTCAACGCTTTGACCGTTTCACGCAGTTACTAATCTAGAATTTTGAACGTTCGTCATACGTCACATGAAGTTCGGACCGAAAAGTTATATATTAAACACCACGGGCCGACCATAAAACATATATAATCCGTATTATATATGCTTGATAGTCGGGCCGGAGTGTTTTATAAGAATGCTTTCCGGGCCCAACTTCATGCGACTGCGTTCCGTCCCTATTGTCTTAGTCACTGATTTTTTATATTAGAGTCCCAAGGTTACTGGTGTAGGCTTATTCTCTCACTCCATTTGTTGCTGCATCCACCCAGAACACACCAAGCGCCTCCCATTTACAAAAATAATATAAATTCTAAGTTAATCGTGTTTTTACACGGAGTTTTGTGTGCTTCGTTACTATAATCAATGTACGGATCTTTCTAGTGTACTGCAAGTGGCGCCACCGGAACTTTTCCGATATTTTCGGAAGTCGCCGAGGATCGTAATTTTGCGTTTCGGTGAAATACCGGCCAATTTGTATTGGTGATTTATGTCCCAATAAACCGTTTCTTGTCGAAATTTCCGCCCAACTGGGTTCAGTGCACTTAATTAACAAATGGCTTACAAAATATTAACATGTGAAATTTTCAATCAATGGGACCTTTAAATTATAAAATGTACAAAAACCAAGCAAAAATAAAAATGAAGGATACATAAGTGGTCTACCTTGAGCTCATAACTATCAAAATGTATTTATAATAATTTAATGTTGTTAAAAGATTTTTGTTTCATTTGATATAAATTTAAACTTGCACATGAGTCTACAGTAGAGTTTTCACCTTTTACGGAATGAAGAGATAAATGCACTCTACTAATCAGATTTGTTATCTGATCAGTATGACATCACGGCAAAACAGATAATTATTGAATTTTTTAATGAAAAAGACTTGACAAAAAATGACTTTTTTCTTATTAAGCCTCCAAGAACTTCGCAGAACAATTTTTATGCAGAAAGCAGGTTTAACATATGCTCTTCTAACTTCGGGCTGTGATTTCAAAATGTGCGCTTCTGGATTTGTAAACAGTTCCGGTTACACAGATACGACTTTACCAGGATTTGAGGTGACTTGACGTTAAATGAATCGTAGGTCTATATTGTTTTGTTCAGATCATAAGCAGCATAGAATCATAGCAATACCTGCATGTCAAACTGTCAACTCATACTGTATATTACTTAGAGGATTAAACAATAGAACTTTTGCACTTCACCTGGCATGTTTGGATCCCGAATTAGAATTTTGACAAGTTAAGACTCTTAATTGATGGAATTAATGACTTTATGTATGAACTGATTTTTGCAATTTTTAATAAAATTTTTTCGAGCACTCGATTAACGTTTTCCTAACCAACGTTCCATTGAGTAATCAGTTAACTGGGTACTTGATGCCATCCCTAGTTTTGAGGCCAAATTGTTCCAAGGTTTTAGCTGTAAATAGGAGAAAATTGTAGTAAGTTGTTAATAGGAGAAAATGGAAAGAAAAATCAGCTAAATCTATTCAGAGTAAATCAGTAAATAGGTTTCAGATTGAGGCTCAATTGTTACCTAGAATTAAGATAGACAATTTGCATCATGAAGTAGTGTGAATGATAAAAGAAAGTATATTGAAAAGTGAATGGCATGTTTTTAAACACTTGCAGGTGCTACAATAATGTATGCTGTATGACAGAGAAGTACACCCTAGAACACTCCAAGTCAGCACACTCTACAGACAAAGAGAGAATAACATGATTCTGAGACGGCTATGCAACGTTTGCTTTTTGGTTTATGGAAAAAGAAGTACTGCAGGTAAGATCACTGGCAAAAACAGGGAAATAGTGAGCTCGTATTTGTCAACTATTTTTAAGCAGGTTTTATTTAAAGGTACCGCCTCCGTGGCGCAGTGGTAGCGCGTTCGCCTCAGGATTGAAGGGCCCCGGGTTCGATCCCTACCATAGCCATGTCGGTAGTGTCCTTAGGCAAGACACAATAATTCCACATTGCCTCTCTCTCTCTCTTCGAGGTTGATTCCATCTGGAATGAGTCTCGAGAGCGATTAATCTAAGTTGTAATAACTTGTTTCGCAATCAAGAATAAATAAATTAGTATAAACATTTAAAGGTACTTAATATGCCATGGCGATTTGTCCATCATCCATCTGTCCAAGCTTACAAATAAGCATATATTGAATACTATATCCTTCACTCCCTCCAGGTACCCAACAAACAAAGGATTCATGTTGGGTAGGTCTAGTGCTTAGGGGTAGTGTGCTGTTTGGTATCTTTTTATAATAGGAAGTAATTGGAGAGTACCCATTCATTGGGGTGTCAATCAGTCTGTCACTCTTTACATAAACCTTTTCATGATAACACTCTGCAAACTTTCTTGAACAGTTGCCTGCAACCTGTAGTTGCTTTTTGGGTCAGTGGTTCAAAGGTCAAGGTTACAGTGACTTCTGATAGCTTTTCCCTTGAAAATGTTCTACAGGTTTTAATTTTCATTCAACTTTCATCAAACTTGCTCAAAAGACAGATGATCCATATTGTCTTTGTGGTCAGTGCATCAAAAGTCAAGGTTATAGTGACCTGAATTTTGAAAATCTTTCCTTCTCAATATCTTGATATATCTATATCATCCACAGTCTTTGAACTCCATATGATTCTAACTACATTGTCTTACTGAGTAGACGATAATGTTAATTTCAGACAGTTAGAAAAACCTTGTTTCTTCACCAAAACCAAAGAGTGAGCAGCCTAAAGTGATCCCTAGGGTAGGGTCAATTTAAATTTTTGACCCAATGGGCATAGTTCAATCTCAGAAAAGGACTGTTAGGCAATACAATGTACAGACACAAACATTCTAAGCTACAGACAGCTTATGGTTATGGACGAGAAGATTGTATAGGAAGAAGTACCTTGTATTTGCTTATTCATGCTTATATAATTCTATAATCTATTCTAAACAAGCTAACTCTGAGGCAGGGCCATGACCCAGTTGGTACAAATTGAACAACTTCGGTAGAAGACCAATAGGTGATAAAAGAACACTGGTTTAACACTCTTTTAACCACTTTATGAGAAGATTTTTCAAGATTTTCCTCGTTGTTGCTGTAGCAACCAAAGGTCTGCATTAGTCTGTATTTAGCAGAGCTTCATGCAATGAACATCCCTGCCAAGTTTCATCAACATTAAGTCATTTGCCAAGTGATTTAAATTAAGGAAGTTGGGGAATCAATGAAAAATAGGAGAAATTAAATCATTTCGAATGTTAACCAATTAACAGTACGAAAACAAGTGACAGGTGAAACCTGTGACAACTCACAGTCTGGCAGATGTTCAACCGCAACAGTGTTGAGAGTATAACAGTTACTGAGATCTACAGTCAAACCTGTGAACAGAAACCACACTCGGGAAGAAGCTGAAGAGATCTTTGTTGGTGCAGATGGTCTTTACTCACAGGTGTCTACACATATTCAAAGAGTCAGTGTATGGTCTCTCCATGGTGGTCTTTATTTGCAGGGTGGTGTATTTTCAGAGGTGATCTTAACACTGGTTTGACTGTATATGACTCTAGTTACATGCTACCAAAGAAGTCAGTGTCTGGTATGCATTGAAAAGGCAGTAATTTGACCTTTTGTGTTAGTTTCAATTCAGTGGCCTTTTGGATTGACTGACATGTTATCTGTCAGCACAGTTGTACAGCATTCAGCCTGTTTGTACTTAATGGACAGTTTTGTTTTGTACTTCAGTTTCTTCATACCAGCAATTTGCGAAATATAGCAGAAATGTGGGTCATGGAGATACGGAAATTGAGCAGGAAGTAGATTACAGAGGTAATGTTACGTGGCTGCAGTACATTATTAATAAAGATGGGGAGAAATATTTGGCAAACTTGAGTGAGGAAAAGAAAACGGAGAAGCAGCAGTTGGAACTTCTCATTGATGTCTGGAGAGCTGAGGGGCAGAAAAGGGTGGGTATCTACTTAACCATTACCTTGCTTGAAATTTACCTACTTTCAAAGTAAACATGCTTGGATTTTACCTTTTTTCAATGTGGATATTGCTTGGATTTTACTTTCATTTAGTGTGGATATTGCTTGGATTTTACCTTTTTATGCCCCAGAAGAAACTTGGGGCGGCATATAGAAATCAACCTGTCTGTCTGTTTAGTTGCACATTCGTTCATTCCGTGGTCATTTATTCCACCTAAGGTTTAGGGTTAGGATATGTATGGTGGTTTACTCTACCTTGCTTTAGAGCTAAGTGATAACAACGAGTCTGAAAAATACAATGGAAAATACCACCTAAGGCCAAAATGTGGGGTGTCTGTCTGTACCCCCTTCCTTGTCCGGAGTATAACTCCAAAAGTATTAAAGGGAATTACTTGAAACTTCATACAATGATAGAGCACAATAAGAGGAAGTGCAGTGTGCAACCATAACTTTGCTTTGCCTTATTTTTGTGTCGCTCTTTCGGAGAAAAGGCGATACATAGGGATCGCTTTTGTCCGTCCGTCACACAAACTTAACGTTGGCTATAACTTTGCCATTTCTTAAGATTTCTTCATCAAACTTTACAGTTGTATTGCTTATGACAATAGGGTCATGATGCCATCAAATTTTGTAGGTCAAGGTCATATTTGACAGAGTTATGCCCCTTTTTGTACTTAGATTTTGTCATGAAAACTTAACGTTGGCTATTACTTTGCCATTTCTTAAGATTTCTTCATCAAAATTTCAAATTGTATTGCTTATGACATAAGGGTCGTGATGCCGCCAAATTTTGTAGGTCAAGATCATATTTGACAGAGTTATGCCCCTTTTTATACTTAGATTTTTGCTATAACTTTGCCATTTCTTAAGATTTCTTTATCAAACTTTCAAATTTTATTGCTTATGTAAAAAAGGGTTGTGATGCCGCCAAAGTTTGTTGGTCAAGGTCTTATTTGACAGAGTTATGTCCCTTTTTACATTTAGATTTTGTCACAAAATTGTTGGTTATTCTGACAAAGCATAAGAGGGCGACACAAGTGTTCTACTGAACACTTGTGTAGTTCAATTATCTCCCTTTGTTACATTTTCTTATCCGCAGCTTAACTCTATAAGTACTGAAGGAAACTTGTTCAAATAAGATACAATAAGAAAGGACATTAAAGAAAAGTGCAGTACCCAAGAACCATAACCCTATATAGGCTTTTTTTTAAGTATCTCCCTTTATTGGGTTTTCTTGTCCAGAGCATAACATTGTATGGAGTTTTCATGCTGTTACTTTGAATGGTCCAGCTTGTATGTTATCATACCTTCAAAACAGGATTTTGTTTATTAATTTAGCAGGGTACCAGTAAGGTCTATTGTTTTGAAGATATATCTGTAACTTATCCAACTTAAACTTGTTTAAAAGCAAATATTTTGTGGCACCACCATGGGCAGTGATAATGCAGTTGCCACAGGAGTGGAAGGTTTTGGGTTCAATCCCAACCAATACATCAGTGGTAGTGTCAATAGGCAAGATAAAATAGTTCCACATTGCCTCAAGGCATATTGCACAAGTTTGATTCCATCTAGACTGAGCCTAGATTTAATTATTAATCCTGTTTCACAATCAAGAATTACAAAATCAGTTTAGATATAAAGTATTTTGCATTACATTTAGTATTTTTTAATAAACAAATTCGAAAAGCAAGATAAGGTAACAAAGAAAGGAACAAATCAGCAAAGATTTGGCTTAACTCCCTTGCATTATCATTTAACCTCTATTTACATGTGGTCACTATGACTTGAACTTTATCTTTTGCAGCATTATAACAAGTGGTTCATACATATAAAGATATTCCAGTAATGTTGGGGTGTAGTGTAGAGTAGTAACTTAATTAGATACAAATTTTGCACAATTCTTTTTCGGTTAGTTTAGTTTAATTTATTTTACATTGATTGTAGAACAAATTCTCACAGCTAATATTAATACCTCTTGATTGCTGAATTCTGGAATTCTGACTAGTACTCATGTCATTTTAGCTCACCTATGAGCTATTAGGATCACTCACTGTCTGTTGTACATAGCACTATTGTTCACCATTTTCTTCAAATGTTGAAACTTGGCAGGAATGTGCCTTGCATGAAGCTCTATCCAAGTTGTACAAATAATTCCATTCTATGCAGAACTCTGGTTGCCATGGCAATGGAAAAGAAAAACCAGAAGGCCCAGAACTTAGATATTTGGCTTGTAGCATAGTCTAGTGGGCCTCTACAAAGAATGCAGTGGGCCTCGATAGCTCAATGGTTAGGGCGTTCGCCTTCGGAACGGTAGGTCCCTGGTTCGAATCCCAGCCCAAGTATGAGGTGTTTCCTTGGGCAAAGACACTGATGCCACATGTGCCTCAGTCCACCCAGCTGTAAATGGGTAGCAGTGATGAAAAACTCGCTGACTCTCTCGCAAGCGTGGTAACATCTGAAATGAATGTTCGAGAGTGATTCAATAAGCTACGAAGCTTTCTAATCCTAATCCAACTAAAATAAATTGTATAAGCTAAAGAATGTTCAAGTCAAAATTAACCCTGCCTACATAGACTTATATAGGGAAAACTTTAAAAGCTTCTTGTCTAGAAATACAAGGCACAGAGCTTATATATTTGAAATGTAGCATTATGTAGTGACCCTTTCTGTCATTGTTGCCCTTGTATTATAGCCAGTGGTAGACAGGTGAGTGATATATGACCATCTAGGCCCTCTTGTTCAATTGAAGTGATGGCCGAATGGTCTAAGGTGTTCTTACATTGCTTAGACAATGTTGCATGATCCTGGCTTCTGCATTGAAATATTTTTTACCTGTTTTAGATTCCTGATTCTCTCACTACTAATGATTGGAAGATACTTCTTAGAGACAAGAATAGCATAGAAGAGAAACTTTTCTACCTGCATCTAGTTTGGAAAAGACAGGATGTATACAAAAGTTATAATGAAAAAAACAAACAAATTATAAAAAGTATAAGTCGGCCATGTGACGACAAGGATTTGAATATGATACAAAAATCTATGTCCATGCGGAAACATTTGAATCAGTGGAGTGGTATACAGTCGCTGCAGCATGGACGACATCTTGTAATAGACATGGACTATGAACTGAGCAACCATGAAACTTTCACCACGTTTCAGCAGGTAGAAGCAATGTACAAGCTCAATTGCCAGCATTTTCAGCCATGCCATTTACACTTTACTAGCGCGCATAAAAATCAGCTTATGAAACGCATGTTAAGTATGGGGCGTAATATGTTGGCTGACTTTCATGTTGAAAATTTAATGGAAGTGTTTCCAAAGGAACGTCTGTTTTATTTAGTACCAGAGGGACATGAGATACCCGAAGGCTACCTGAATGAGGACACAATATTTGTATTAGGTGGAATGGGAGGAACTAAACAAAGGAGACGATCGTTTGCCAAAGCAATTTCGCTTGGTGTTCCATATGGATGTATTCCTCTACACAGATATGTTAGGTAAACTTTTTTATATTCTTTACATTTTAAAACTTAAAGCTTTTGGTCCCAAAATCCCAATTGAAATTGGGCTACACTTTAAAAGATCCTGCTTATGATATGGATGACTCCATTTGCTATAAGCAAGTACATTTTTTTGTACTTTTAAAGTCCAAGGTTCACATTGATAAGTAGCTCTTACTTTAGCACGAAAGATGTCTTACTGGCGGAAATGACCTTTATTTATACCAAAAACGTTCATAATTTTATTTTTTAAATAGATGGGCTTCCTAGCAACTTTTTTGTGTGTGAAAAAGTGACTTGAATACAAAAAAGATGAAATACAAAAGCCATGAACATGTCAACATTGATTTAGGGTGAATAGAACATGGTTTTATCCTGATTATATCAGTATATTTCTTCAACAAGATCAGTAAATTCAAAAAGATCCAGGGACTTTAAGAAGCCAAACTGCAAGCTTTTTAGTAAATACACTTATATTGAGTGAGAAGCTACATGTACTGTAAGAAGCCAGATTAACAGATTTACTGTATGTCTTGCCTGTCTCCTAGACACTAATATCAATGTATTGCAACTGGTTTAAATTTGAATTGTGATTTTATCACTTTCAGTTCTTTTTTAGCTAATGCCATGATGGTTTGTCAGTCTTCCATCTGTCCGCAAACTTTTCCTTGATTACCCTCTACAGGTCGCAATTTTAATTTGACTTAGATGAAAATTGGTGATAAGGATCCCTGCTATTTATAGATTATCCCTACTGTCTTTGGCATCAGTGGGTCAATGGTCAATGTCACAGTGACCATCTTTAGATTTTCCTTGATAACGCTCTTCATTCATAACAGGTCACAGTTTTCATTCAACTTTCACCATACTTGCGCAGAAAATTCCCTGTAACATGTGGAATATCCCTATCGATTCTTGGATTCAGTGGGTCAAAGGTCAAGGTCACAGTGATTTCCGTTAGATTTTCTTTGATAACGCTCTACATGTCACAGTTTTCGTTCAACCTTCATCAAACTTGCTCAGGAGGTTCCCTGAAACTAGTACATAATCCCTACTGTTTAGTAGGGTTAAGGTCATTTTACTTTCATCACTCTTGCTCAGAAGGTTTCCTGCAACATGGAGATGATCTGAATAGTTTTTGGAGTCAGTTGGTCAAAGGTCAAGGTCACAGTGACCTCTGATAGTGTTTCTTAAAATTTGATGATTCACAAAAAGAGCTCCGATTAGTGCAGTAGACTGATAATAGCCCTTTTGGGCCTCTTGTGTTAACCTTACCATGCTAAATTTCTAAAATGGACAATACAAACACTACTTGTGTCAAAAGGGATGATCAGTAAAATTTTACTGGCTAAATCGTAACAAGTGCAGATCATACTAAGACTTACACGATTGAACAGGCTGATTGTTATCTGCGGTGGTTGCAAATTCCACAGACAGTATTTGAGCCTGATACCTTTTGATCAGGAGTCTATCCTTACACCATGGCAAATCATGATTGAAATTCTGTTTTCATACAGGGGCTTTAAATGCTGCCACATTCGACAGCAGTAAAAAAATCTTTCTTTTTCTATGAGATTGAATTGAACAAACACACTCTTCATCAATAATTCAGTTAGAAACAGGCAGATAACTTACCAAGCCATTGTTCCTTGGAATGACTGTTATAGATGTATATTTCTTTTATTTTCAGTTTGAGAAAAAGAAGCACCGTTGATCTTTATTTGCCATTAGTTATGAAGATTTTGCTCCACAGATTTACTGGAGACTCGTGGAAAAAGGCTTTAGATTCCCATCTGCCAGATGCAATATTCGAGAAATATCCAAATCTAAAAGGACCAATTCCAGACAAAAAAGGCATGAAGTCTCATAAACAGTTCAGCAAATTATATCAAATATTAAATTCACCTATAAAATAGCATAAATAAAAAAATAGATATTTAGTTTAGTTTATAATATTCATTTTAGTTTGATTGTGAAGACAGCTTGAAACTACTAGTAATCAAGTCACTCTCATGTCTGCTTCCTGGAAAAACCAGTACTGGTGTCATATGAGGAAGTACGGTCGTGACCCTGTTGGGGCACGAACCTGCAACCTCTGGGATGAGTGGCAGACACCTTAACCTATACACCACCACTTGATATTTAATAGTTACAGAGCCTTATTTAAATCCTTGCCATGATGGTTAACAGCCATACATCAGATATTCAAATAATGGTTCTGAAGTGGAGCATAGCAAGAATTCCATCAAGAATTATTGTCAATGACTTTGAACAAAATTGTATCCATAGAAAGAAAAAGCAATGGCACATTGTTTTGCAGAAATATAGACCTGTTTCTAAGGCTCATATCGGCCAAATGAATGGAAAAGGATAGTATTTAATCAAATAAATGAGGTCTGAAAGCATGCATTATTTAGGTAATATTCGAAGATAATTCTCAATTGAAGTAAGTAAGGTAAGTCGCAGCTTGTGTTAAATGATAGATTTGTGACTGTTCTGCATCAAAGGTTCAATCATTAATGTAATCCATTCTTGCATGTTGGAGAAATGAAGAGGTCAAAATTTAAACCTGAACAAGTCATATTACTTGTGATGTCTTCTTTCATCATTATGCTTTGATCAAAGGTGCAGGAATATATTGGTTTGGAGAGTATATGAAGGTAAATGACTCAACAGACCAGAAAAGTCCACAAGTCCTGTCTGTTTCAACGCTTCTAATTTTGTCAATTCTCAGTCTATTTTACAAAACCAGGTGCCAGCGAGCACAGAAATGATTATGCTTCCAAAGCATACATGCATATATTTTCTTACCATACCACCGAACGAGTTGCTACTGATACAAAAAATCGCTCAGTTCTGAAGTGAAAGTATCCTAACGTTCCTTCTAAAGAACCAAGTAAATAAACCAACTTACCAGTCTAAATTATATCAAATTCCATAAAATGAAACCTGTAAGACATATTTCTCAAAGCACTTTTCAAAAAGTACTTACCCGGAAGCACGTGCATTGCGTTCCGCTCTCGCCTACGATGTCACCTACAGACAGGAAACCAATATTTTTTAACAAAATGTTATGTTCAATAAGAAATGGAACCAATAGTTTTTAACAAAATGTTATGTTCAATAAGAAATCTATCATTAGATTATATCCTGTGCTAAGATATTCAAATATGGCAGTGGCTTGACTGTTACGGTATGCTGCATCCAATAGACTCACCTTATGAAGACCAAGATCTTCAGCGTATGAGGCTATCACTGCTTCTGTTGCGATAGATTGAAAATCCTTGCACTGGAAAGAAAAAATATTGGTGTATTCCCAGAATACAAGGTTTTGAATCTTTGATTGAGCGAAGCGACAAGATGATGAATTATGTCCACCTGTACTGCCTAGATAGCGAAACTTTCCAGGGATTGCATTCATGTAAAGGACTCCAACTTCATAACAAAATCGTTATATGAGAACATAAGGGCTGAAGCCTGAGAAACTCAAACTGGTCCTGAGTAACCACGTTCTTCTCATGCCACAGACATGCCACTTCCACTCCTGACCTATGTGCCTGCGCAAAAAAAGAGAGTAAAAAATGGGAGTAGATGAACAAGTTCACACCATGAAGTGTTAAGTCAGATAAGAGCCCAGTTTTCCTTGATCGAACTCTGAGGCCAATTGGAAGTTTGTTCTAGGAATTTGTCGATGACCTTCAAAAATAGGTAGATTCTCTTATCAAGTCTCTATTCTGAAGGCTGCAAAATATACTCTAAGGTTCAGAAGGAACTACCTGCCAATGAGGATATTCCAAGATGACATAACAACCAAGATGCTGATCTTTTAACAACATTAGCCGAAGAGAAGCCATCTGTCTGCCATTGGAGAAAGGTCTCCGGAGTAAGGAGCAAAATGAAACACTAAGTTATTACCCATCCATCTCACCAGCCTGGTTTGGAAAAGTAAGGAGAGCCATGTGAATCAGTGAATAAAGTGGTACTTGAAGACTTACATATTTTCTTCTGAAAATCCATTCCACGGATGACTGGACTATACATACCTCGTCTAAGAGATTGAGTATACAGTCCAAGAGATAATGGTCACGCTAGTTACTTGTTTTTTAGAGAGCGCTCAATAAAGTCTAGACCTGCTGTCCTTCATGAAATTTCTACGGAATTGGATCGATATCGCAGTGTACAAGGGCTATAGCTAGTGTTGATCTTTTAAGATGATGATCGTGTACCTTAGTCTTCGGAAGAACATGCATCTATTGTCAGTTACACCATGGGATAAGTTGCATACATGCAATCAGTATGAACAGAAGATTGATGCGTACCATTAACAAGTAAATACTGAAAAGTCACCTATACCTGAACTCATACTGTCACTTATGTAAGAGATAGATACCAACAGTATAAGAGGCATTCCTCTGACTCATGCGGCTGCATCTACAAGCGGTAGGTATCGACTTCGGCAGGCGTTTTTCACTGAAGCCTAATTTGGTAGGCCTACAAAAAGCTAGTCGTACTGTTGAAAGCAGGATTTCACAAACTGGAGAACAAATTGGAAGATCATGTTAACAGTGTACTTCGAAACAGTTGGGGCTCCATTCGGATACGGCTCTGCTGCTTAGATAACAGCTGCAAAGACAAATCATAAAACAAGGTATGAAGTTAGGCCCGAAGTATCACTGAAATACATACAACTACCAAGTAAAGCTATTGTAGTTACTGCCATTCGGATACATTGCTAAAAGAAGTGATGCAAAGCACTCGCGCAAACCGGCATGTGTTAGTTTTTGTTGGGCCATGAAGTGAAACAGAACACGATGCCCTGACGGAGATTTGTCTGCAAAGAGGAAGCTATATACTACATTGTAGTACATGGTTACGAGAAATTGACAAAAACAACTTCTGCCAACCTACGACCATCAAATGCTCCGCTGGATGAGTCGGAACTACTGAAG
>JAFMSR010000011.1:50197903-50214192 GCA_022818135.1 Saxidomus purpurata
AAACTGTCTTTAAATAAAAAATGTTTTTAGACCTACTGACTCATTGAATTATTGAGTTTGATATTGTATTAATTCCATGCGTTTTGGTTATTTTTAGTAACTGTAAAACAGTTTATAATCTTAAGAATTAACAGATGATCTTTTAATTCAAAAACTGTCTTTAAATAAAAATGTTTTAAACTTTCATTGAAATTCTTTTTTTCAGTCAAAATTTGTTCAGAAACCAACATGTAAAACATCATTGTTTGAGGAGAGTTTTCCAAAAAATTGAATCATATGTTAAGAAACATTTGTCAAACGGTGCTCAATAAAATTGATTTTTTTAAAGACTTAAAACTGAAATTGTATTCATTGATTTAAAGTAAAAGAAGTGAATCATTTCCTGCTCATAATATTTATTTTTAAATTTAAAGAAGCAAAGAAAATATTTTTCATACTTTTGAAAATGAAATTACTCAAAAATAAAATTTATTACTAAATCAGATTACCCACTTTAGATATTATACATGATTATGTATGATTATCAAATTTCAAAATAATTTCTGATGAAATTCTTTATGAGATGCTACATCAGGTCCATCCTAAATTCCTTCATCATTTGGTGCAGCTTGCTGGTACATTTCTATGCATTCTATTTAAACAAAACAATGTAAAAAAATGAATTATTTTATTAATTATTTTTAATACAGTAAGAACACAGCATAAATAAATATATTTTATCATGATAGGATCAGACTTAATGGCATGATACAACAAAATGTTGCCTGATTAATATTAAGCTTTGTTAGTAATTGTGCTTATTGGGTCCACCATCCTCTAAAGAGGGTATCATCAGTACGACCCGATTAATTTTTACAACAGCTTTATAACAATTGGAATTACTGGAATGTTAATTGTTTATTGGCCACTAAATGTCAATCTGTATATTCCATTCCATTATAAAGCATTGATTGTTTATTGAACAGAAAGTGTCACCCTTAATTACTGAATGTCTTGCTGTCAATTCACATATGAGGTCTCATCTATGAAATTCAATTCAGAAAAGTATAAAGTCCATTTCAGAAGAATATAGTACCCAGAACAATTAAAAAAGAGGGTAATGTTGACTCGCCTATATTCACACATTTTATGTGCTGCCACTGGTCACAAAGATCACAAGAGACTGCAATATGGTGCTTACAGACCGGTCTTGGACATTCTATACATGGAGCTGAATTAGCAGGCATTTTTACTTTTCAGATTAACTAAGAAAGTTGTGCCCTTTCAGTCTCATTTAACCATATGTAAAGCTTACTAGCGTGACTCAATCTTCTCATTCTACTCAAACTTCTTAATCTTATCATTTTACACAAGGTGCACACAATAGCACTTTGAGATAATTGATATTAGAAAAGAAGCAGCATTATGTGATAATTGCCTAATTAAGTATACACCTTAATGTTTGATCAGAGTCAATGTCTGGAAAACTTGTGAGAAACTTAATAAATTTATTTAACTTTATAGTTACAGTCTGCGTTACACGAGTGTACTTCAAAATCCCCTTAGTCATAATCCCCTTGGTCCAAAAATGGCATAGTAGTCAGAATCCCCTTGATGAATTTTACAAGGTATTCATAATCCCCTTGATGAAATTTACAAGGTGTTCAAAATACCCTTGATCAATTTGACAGAGTATTCATAATCCCCTTGATGAATTCAAAATCCCCTTGTACATATATTTTATGGGAGACATTTATACACTTTGTACATATATAAAAACAGATTATAAAGTGAAAACATTGTGTGCAAAGCTTGATGGCCTGGTATTCCTGCCATCCTACGATGTGAAAGACGGCATGGCAATACTCTGTGGTGGAAGCTACTGATAACTTACAGTGCCTGATAGAGTATTTAGACTCAAATTATGTGAATGGTGCGTTTTGTACAGTTGTAACAGCAAACGGGACTGTGAGATTCTGCCGTTCAACGCCTCGCTTTCCTCCAGAAGTTTAGAATGTCCTTTAAGCAACAATTGAAGACCAAGACAGAACGAGTGTCAGACAGAACTAATAACCAGTGTGAGTCCTGGAACAACGCCTTTAAACATCTTGTTGGACATACTTACCCTTCTCTTTGGACTGTCATTGAGTTTATTAGAAAGGATGCAACTATGATGGCAGCTGACATTCTGCGCTGCGAACTTGGTGAACCGCTGCAAAAATGGGTGAAGAAGGCCACGAAGGCACATCAACAAAAATTGAAAGCCCTATGCCTTCAATGTAACACAGGAGTTAAGTCACTTGAAGACTTTTTGTCAGTGATTGGACGTGTTATAAGAATTAAATAAACTCAATTGTTTCCAGTGAGTAGACTGTGTTTGAAAATGTGCTAAAACAGTATGATATGTACATATTGTGATTTCAACAAACTATGTGCTGCATGTTTACATTTTTTGGAGGGAATATCAACCATTTCCCACTTGCAGTTATATACAATTATTGAAAACAGAGCGGCAAAATGAGAATATAACTCATTGGTTTCAGCTAAAAAATTGTGTAAATTGTCATATGACAGAATTGTGCTAAAAAGTATGTAATAAAATATTGTGATTTTAACAAATTTTGTGCTGCCTTTTTACTTGTGAAGCCTATCCTACTTGCATATGTAAACAACTTTTGAAATCATTGTTGCAAGTATGGTATGGTATATTAGGGTTTTATCGTTGGTACCGGTTTCCCATATGACCAACGCCCCCAGAAGAGTTTAGTTATTTTAGGTTTCGGGGGATAGTGCAAGATACAGAAAGCGTCCCAATTCCAGAGACACCCCTGGTTCTTTATCATGCCAGGTTTTCACCCATACATGGGACCTCGGTTTAAGTCTCATCCGAAAGACTGTTAGTAATTTTAGTTGGTCAACCCTGGGAATTGAACCCACAACCCCGAGATTACAAGTCTCGTGCTCTACCTATTGAGCTATCCGGGCTGACATTGTTGCAAGTTTTAAGTGGAAAAGCTTTATTGTCTCTAGTTTTACTTTACTCATAAAAATGTGCTAATTTCCCTACTCTACACCTTTGCTGTCTTATAATAACAAAGACCACTGTTATCAAAGTGAAGTATTACTTAAATGTTTTATTTGTCTCTACATTAACTTCACAATGGTAAATCATTGAAAATAACTAAAATTATTCACACTTCTTTCTCATAAAAATGTGCTAATTTCCCTACTCAACACCATTGCTGTCTCATAATAACAAAGACCACAGTAATCAAAGTGAAGGAAAAAAGAAATTGAGTAAGGGGATTATAGCCACCCAATTGAGGGGATTATGAATACTCTGTCAAATTGATCAAGGGTATTTTGAACACCTTGTAAATTTCATCAAGGGGATTATGAATACCTTGTAAAATTCATCAAGGGGATTCTGACTACTATGCCATTTTTGGACCAAGGGGATTATGACTAAGGGGATTTTGAGTGTCTCCCGCGTTACACATTCCTGTTTAATAAGTAAAAAATTATATAACAGTTTATTAATTTTTGTCATATAACGGTATTTTCATTAACATGAAGATATTATACATATTAATAAAGAGTTCTTTATATTTTTACATCTTATTTCTTATCATGCTTATTCACATTATTCACACTCAATCAATCCAAACTCAAATCTGCAACTTATAATCATCAAAATATATCATCAAAATATTCATAATAATAATAGGATTATTATCTAAATTAACATACATCTCTAAATACTCAATATCTAAGGTAAATGCACTTCCATATACATGTATATAAGTTTATTTGGGGGAGAAATGACTAGGGGAGAAACGACTAGGGTGTGAAACATCTGTAAGCCCTATCATTCTATAGATATTGTACTCTCTCCAGTTTGAGGATTATATGACAGGTGAATAGGTGGTAAATTGCTTTGATCAAGTACATAATAAAACAGTTACGGTACCGTAACTTTAGCCACTGCCCATGAAGAAACAGCATCAAAGGGTAGGCAGTTCCAAAGTGTATCATTCTTGGGAAAAAAAAGATTTTTTTTACCTCTACGAATAGTGTTCAAATCATGACCCCAGATCAAAATTGACCCTTCTTGCGATGCGATTGTTGACCTTAGCCAAACGTAGCCAGGTAAGCGATATAGGGCCATTTTGGTCCACTTGTTTTAAATTTAGTGGTGTAAGACCTAATAAGGATGAGTTACCTCTCTTGAGTACTCGTACTAACAAAAATGAAACTAGAAGTGTTAGGTTTGTTTTTGGTTTACATATGTGTTAAATCAGAGCTGACATGCAGTGATGGCTCAGGAGAAAACTGCCAAAACACAGGCTCTGTACCAGAGGAGAAGAAAAAATATACAAAAGGTAGAAATCATTTGCTTGAATCCAGTTCATCGGTATCCAGTTAACTCGTACCTTAGTCATCTCGTGCCATATTCAGTCAGCTCTTATCTTAGGAATAGTACAGGAAAGTCCGTGTTTGCGTTATTATACCCCCAAAACGAAGTTTAGGGGGGTATATAGGAGTCACCCGGTGGTTGGTCGGTCGGTCGGTTGGTCGGTCGGTCGGTCGGTCGGTCGGTTGGTCGGTCGGTCGGTCTGTTGCATTTTCCTTGTCCGGAGCATAACTTGAAAACTACTTGTTGGAATTCAATACAACTTCATACAATGATCAAGCACATTGAGAGGAAGTGCAGTGCACAAGAACTATAACTCCATCTTGACTAATTACAGAGTTATTGCCCTTCGTTAGTTTTCCTTGTCCGGAGCATAACTTGAAAACTACTGGTTGGAATTCAGTACAACTTCATACAATGGTCAAGCACATTGAGAGGAAGTGCAGTGCACAAGAACTATAACTCCATCTTGACTAATTACAGAGTTATTGCCCTTCGTTACTTTTCCTTGTCCGGAGCATAACTTGAAAACTACTGGTTGGAATTCAATACAACTTCATACAATGGTCAAGCACATTGAGAGGAAGTGCAGTGCACAAGAACCATAACTCCATCTTGACTAATTACAGAGTTATTGCCCTTTGTTGCTTTTCCTTGTCCGGAGCATAACTTGAAAACTACTTGTTGGAATTCAATACAACTTCATACAATGATCAAGCACATTGAGAGGAAGTGCAGTGCACAAGAACTATAACTCCATCTTGACTAATTACAGAGTTATTGCCCTTTGTTAGTTTTCCTTGTCCGGAGCATAACTTGAAAACTACTGGTTGGAATTCAATACAATTTCATACAATGATGAAGCACAATGAGAGGAAGTGCAGTGTACAAGAACCATAACTCTATCTTGACTCATTTCAGAGTTATTGCCTTTGTTACTTTTACTTGTCCGGAGCATTATTCGAAAACTATTGGTTGGAATTCAATACAACTTCATACAGTGGTCAAGCACAATGAGAGGAAGTGCAGTGTACAAGAACCATAACTCTATCTTGACAAATTACAGAGTTATTGCCAAGAACAATATCTCTTTTTAGTTTGTTTGCAAGGTATTCTGTTACTACGAACTTTCTCAGTTTATAAAGCAGTCTTTTGGGGGTATTAATCACATTTAGTGATAGCTCTAGTTTTTCTTAAACTAACCTGATTTTCGAATTGATAACACATGTTAGAATCTACTGTCATTATTTGATTATATGTGAAAATAATTCTGATATTTATGTTTTTTTCTCACAATATTTACTATCAAAACATATCCTCAATAGATCCTGTTCCCCTCAAAACAGGGTTATTCTCAACCTCTCACATTGGGGTACATATCAATTTTTTATGTTTGGGAAAGATGATTCCTCGGCTTTCATCGCTGGTATCTATATAGCCCAATTAATTTGGCGTTTCAGTGTGACTGTGTGACCCTGTTTACAGATCTGATATTTTATAACTGTCACACCTTTACGCCTAATTTTCTCAGACTGTAGCAAAAGAAAGGCAATATCCGGTTATCTGCCCCCCAGGGCTGATTCGTACAGCCAAAATTCATGATCACGCGGACGCTTGTTTTTTCCCGTATCCTACGGAATGAACTTTATATACTGCTAAAAGCCATTTCAGTATATCGTTCATTCCGTAATTATATAGCCTACAGAATGAACTTTATAAACTGTTAAAAGCCATTTCAGTATATCGTTCATTCCGTATTTATTTAGCATCTACGGAATGAACTTTATATACTGCTAAAAGCCATTTCAGTATATCGTTCATTCCGTAATTATATAGATCTAGCATATACGGAATAAACTTTATATACTGCTAAAACGCATTTCCCCAGGGGCAGATTAGTACTAGGCATTCATACAGGTAGGCAACATACCCAGGGCAAATGCCTTTTAGCAGTTTATAACATTCATTCCGTATATAGTCATTAAGATACTTCCCCCAAAACATTGCCAAGCCCCATTTTTAGCTCGACTATTCGGAGAATATGGAGAGCTATTACAGTCACTTGTGCGTCGGCGTCGGCGTCGGCGTTGCTTCTTTGGTTAAAGTTTTGCCTGCTAAGTACTATCATGCACATATCTCAGTAACCACTTATGATATTGACTTGAAACTTTGTTCATGTCTTTAGGGGTGTCATACAATCAAGGCAGATAACTCTTGAAAAAATTTAGTACAAATTATGGCCCTTGTTTGACTTTGAAAATTTGGTTAAAGTTTTGCCTGCTAGGTACTATCATGCTTATATCTCAGTAACCACTTATGATATTGACTTGAAACTTTGTTCATGTCTTTAGGGGTGTCATACAATCAAGGCAGATAACTCTTGAAAAAAATTAGTACAAATTATGGCCCTTGTTTGACTTTGAAAATTTGGTTAAAGTTTTGCCTGCTAGGTACTATCATGCTTATATCTCAGTAACCACTTATGATATTGACTTGAAACTTCGTTAATGTCTCTAGGGGTGTCACACAGTCAAGTCAGATAACTCTTGTATAAATTTAGTACTAATTATGGCCCTTGTTTGACTTTGAAAATTTGGTTAAAGTTTTGCCTGCTAGGTACTATCATGTACATACCTCAGTAACCACTTATGATATTGACTTGAAACTTTTTTAATGTCTTTAGGGGTGTCGTACAATCAAGTCAGATAACTCTTGTATAAATTTAATACTAATTATGGCCCTTGTTTGACTTTGAAAATTTGGTTAAAGTTTTGCCTGCTAGGTACTATCATGCACATACCTCAGTAACCACTTATGATATTGACTTGCAACTTTTTTAATGTCTTAAGAGGTGTCACACAGTCAAGACAGATAACTCTTGTTTAAATTTAGTGGAAATTATGGCCCTTGTTTGACTTTGAAAATTTGGTAAAGTTTTGCATGCAAGGCACTATCATGCACATATCACAGTAACCACTTATGGTAGTTATATCAAACCTTGCAATAGTGTTCAGGGTAAATTTTGTATCAAACAATTAATTTACCAAAAATTAAATCTATAGTTATAGATTTTGACTTTTTTTATGATTCAACTTTCCTAGTTTATACTTAATAGTTAGCAGAATTTGTTTTGCTATTATACTGATAAAAGTTTTGTTTTATTATCAAACACCCACAATAGTCGAGCGTGCTGTCTTATGGACAGCTCTTGTTTAAAGCATGATGGCCCCCGAACAAAAAACCCTCTTCCCGGGAAATACTTCCCCTTGAGTAGCATATAATGTTTCTTAGTAATGCATAGGAATAATTCTGTCGTCGCTATATATATACTCCGGTTTTCCGTCCCGGGGCAGATACGTACTAGGCATTTATACAGGTAGGCAAATGCCTTTTAGCAGTTTATAACATTCATTCCGTATATAGTCATTAAGATACTTCCCCCAAAACATTGCCAAGCCCCATTTTTTTAAAGCATGATGGCCCCCAAAGAAAACCCTCTTCCCGGGGAATACTTCCCCTTGAGTAGCATATAATGTTTCTTAGTAATGCATAGGAATAATTCTGTCGTCGCTATATATATACTCCGGTTTTCCGTCCCGGGGCAGATACGTACTAGGCATTTATACAGGTAGGCAAATGCCTTTTAGCAGTTTATAACATTCATTCCGTATATAGTCATTAAGACACTTCCCCCAAAACATTGCCAAGCCCCATTTTTTAAAGCATGATGGCCCCCGAAGAAAACCCTCTTCCCGGGGAATACTTCCCCTTGAGTAGCATATAATGTTTCTTAGTAATGCATAGGAATAATTCTGTCGTCGCTATATATATACTCCGGTTTTCCGTCCCGGGGCAGATACGTACTAGGCATTCATACAGGTAGGCAAATGCCTTTTAGCAGTTTATAACGTTCATTCCGTAAATAGTCATTCAGCCAGTTCCCCCAAAACATAATGGGGCTAGGCATCGTTATAAACTGCTAAAAGGCAGTTGCCTACCTGTATAAATGCCTAGTACGTATCTGCCCCGGGACGGAAAACCGGAGTATATATATAGCGACGACAGAATTATTTCTATGCATTAGGAATGAGATCGTCCAATGAAATTTGAGAAAAAACAAGCGTCCGCGTGATCATGAATTTTGGCTGTACGAATCAGCCCCGGGGGGCAGATAACCGGATATTGCCAAAAGAAACTTACTTGAGTAACTCATTTACATAACAACTTACATAACTCAACACTTTACTCAATTTGAAAGGGAAAATGCATACTTTTAAGGTATTACATTGACATTGTACTAACCAAATGTTTGATACGCATAGATGCTATTGAAAAGCATAAGTAAAATTAATATTTCCTAACATATTACCTTTTTTTCAAAAATAAGTCCTTAATTATTTTAACCATGTACACCATCATTTATCAACTTTTACCTACCGGTACTGTAATAGTGATACACAGTAGCTAATTATGAAAAACAGAAGCTAGTCTATCCTTGGCTAAGACCCCTACTCTGAATACACAGGTCTGTCTGGACCCCTATGGCCACATATCTCACATTCCTGTTAAATTGTTTTTAAACAATGGATAAAAAAGATAGCCTATTCTAAGTGCGGGCTCTATTCTAAGTGCGGGCTATTAATTGCTTAAAGTCCAAGGATCACAATTACAAGTAGTTCTTAATTTATCAAGAAAAATGTCTTACCAGCGGATGTTAGTTCTACTTCTATATCTGATATTGAAAAAGAAAAGGTAAACACTGAAAAAGATAATATGAATGCTACTCTGGTTTTAGATAAGTGTGCATAATAGTAGTGCACATAATTGCATTAAGACTGCGCGAAACTTGTAGTTGCACCTGTTACCATTTAATAGCGGTGAAACAAGCATTTAAAGGGACTGTCAGCGATGTTAAACAACCATAGAAAAACATTTCATTATCAACAAAAAGTGACTAAAAAAACAGTAAAAAAAAGCTGATTTCAACAAATGCCCCCAAAACAGTCAATGACTCTGCAAAAACACCGATTAAGTTGAATACAGAAACACCAAAACATAACAGTCTTGGAATTGATTGGCCTTCTAATGATTTAAAACTTTGACAAAGAACTCAGATGATGCGAACTTCATCAAATCTAAAACGAAAGCTTTCTATAAGTGTTCCATCCAAGAAAAAAATTTAACTAGGATATTCAGGAAAATGTAACAATAGTCAGTGATCTTAGAATGATGAAAGTTTTGAGTTAGAAATTGGGAGCCATGATTTAAACTTAAATATAAGTGATCGTGACCTTATTGAAAATGCGTCAGGATGGCTCAATGATAAACACATGAACGCTGTTAATTTTTTATTGAAGAAACAAACTTCCGATAGACACAGACTTCAGTGCACTATAAACGCTCCACATTTTGTCGAAGAAACACGGAGATGGAACGTCAACAGAACAGTGGAAAATATACCAGGTCCTTCTGCAAAAATTCATTTCAATGGTTACAACCACAGGATCGTCTCCTACAGAAACTCATCCGGAGATATTTACGTTTTAGACAGTTTAAAGTCAAACAGGACACTGAATAACTTTATTAAAATTCAACTGAGCCAAATTCATGGAGATAATGACCTAACTTACATTATTGTTAAACAACAACCTAATACATCAGACTGTGGTTTATTCACGATTGCCTTTCGGGTGAACCTAATAAATAATTTAAAATGTTTGAACAATTATAATTTTGATGTTAATACGAGATACATAATGCCAGAAATGCAAAAGCATCTTATTACTTGTCTGGAAAATGGCGAAATGGTTCCTTTTCCAAAAATAAAGAAAATGCCAAATATGCCATCTACAAAGTGTAGAGTTGTTAAGTTAATGTTGTATTGTTCGTATGTAAAATGCCTGACTGTATAGATGACTTTAAAAAAATGTTCAAACAAAAAATGCAGTGTGAAATGATTCCATGGTATATGTGTACGAGATTTCTATCATGATGCCTGGGTTTGTAAAGGCTGCCATTAAGTACAGTGTGTTTCTTTAAAGTAACAAAGGTGTTTGGTTAATGTACGTATCATAATATTCCCCTTATGGAAAATTTAAACATACATGTACTATTTCATGTGTGTGTATTTATCGTAAATCCTAATAGGATTTTTGAATTACAGTAGTATATGTTGCATGTACTGAAGCAATCTATATGATAATGAAGTCTATAATTAAGTACATTTGCGTTGTATTAATGATGTTTTTATGCACTTAGAAATTATTCCATGTTTCTATACAGAAAACCTTGAATCAATAATATTTCAGAGCTGGTCTTTCACACAGATTTTACTGTATTAACATATCTGGTATATCATATTCAGTATTTACGATGTGATGCCGTGTGGTATTTATTAGTTAAATTGTTTTATAACATACAAATATGTTTTATTGGTTGCAAAAAAAATTCTTGATACCTGCGATGAAGGTACAGTGTGTAAATGTTTAAAGATACTAGTACATATTTTTAAAACTTGATTTATTATCTCACCTGGCACAAAGTGCCAGAGTGAGCTATTAGGATCGCATTCCGTCCGTCGTACGTCGTCCGTCCGTCCGTCCACCATTTCCTTCAAACGACATCTCCTCTGAAACCACTGGGCCAATGTTGATGAGACTTTGCAGGGATGTTCCTTGCATGAAGCTCTATCAAAGTTGTTCAAAGAACTCCATTCCATATAGAACTCTGGTTGCTATGGCAACAAATAGGAAAAACTTTAAAAATCTTTTTCTCTGAAACCACAAGGCCTAGAGCTTAGATATTTGGCATGTAGCATTGTCTAGTGGACCTCTACCAAGATTGTTCAAATTATGCCCCTGGGGTCAAAATTGACCTCGCGCGGGTGGGCACTTAGTTTTTGCATAGGCATAATGAAAAACTTTAAAAATCTTCTTCTCTGAAACCAAAAGGCCTAGAGCTTAGATATTTGGCATGTAGCATTGGCTAGTGAACCTCTTCGAAGATTGTTCAAATTATGACCCTCGGATCAAAATTGACCCCGCACCGGGGGTCACTTAGTTTTACATAGGCTTATATAGGAAAAACTTTAAAAATCTTCTTCTTTGAAACCACAAGGCCTAGAGCTTAGATATTTGGCATGTAGCATTGGCTAGTGGACCTCTACCAAGATTATTCAAATTATGACCCCTGGGTCAAAATTGACCCCGCACCGGGGGTCACTTAGTTTTACATAGGCTTATATAGGGAAAACTTTAAAAATCTTTTTCTGTGAAACCACAAGGCCTAGAGCTTAGATATATGGCATGTAGCATTGCCTAGTAGACCTCTTCAAAGTTTGTTCAAATTATGCCCCTGGGGTCAAAATTGACGTTGCCGGGGGGGCATCATTTGTTTTACAAAGGCGTATATAGGAAAACTTATTTGGTATATAACATTATCTAGTGATCTTCCACCAGGCAAGTGGACTTGTACCAAGGTGAGCGATATAGGGCCATCTTGGCCCTCTTGTTTTTAGATAAATGTTCGTTTTGTTTATTAAAATATTATGTATATCATAATATGTGTTGTTTTGTTTAAGTTCTTTACAACTCCTTACCATGCCTATTTGACGAAGCCCACAGCCTAATCCGCCTCCAATTATATCGGCTATTTTATACAGTAAAACCCCATCAAGTATACTCTTTATAAATAAGAAACACGTACAAACAACGTAAATTATAAACTCTTCACAATTCTTCTGCTAAAACAGCAAAAATCAACATTTTCAGCACATTTTTCATAGGCCCTCAGAGGCCCGCAGAATGAACCAGCTCAAAACAGGTATTCTGAGCTTCACACATTTGGGTACATATCAGTTATTTATGTTTAGAAAAGGTGATTCCTCGGTTTCATCGCTGGTATCTATACATCTATAATTTTGAAATGTACAAAATACAAGCAAAAAAGCCTACATTTAACTTATAATTATCATTATATTGTAATTACATTATAATTATCACATTTGAGTTTATAATAATTCTATGTTGAAAAAAGCTTTTTATTTGTTTGAAATAAATTTGAACTTGCATACACGTATTCGTAAAGACTGCGTGACTGAGTTTTCACCTTTTACCAAAAGACAAAATTAACATGATCGAATAATTCAATTTGTTAACTGGCCAGTATGATGTCAAGGTGAAGCTGAGAAAGAGAGGCATATATGGCCCAAAATAAGCCAGGGAAAATAAACTACATGTATTTACATTATTCAAGTGTGTTGCATTTTGAATTTAATTAATTACTGTGTCTAAAACAAGGGATATAAACAATGCATAAAGTTTTAATTGCTAGTTTTTAGAGATCTTTATGAAACAGATGTGAGTTGACTTAATTATGAGTTGATCTGGAAGGGACAAGTCTCTCATAAAGGTGTTGTTTTTTTCAGAATCCAATTTGAAATGGGACAAGTATCTGAGTAAAATAGAGAGGGCTGTCACAGAGTACAAAGATTGTGTCCAGGAGGGCTGCTCCTGCCATGCAAGGTAACATGAAATCTGAATTTAAGGTCTATTGTAGTTCACTTTGTTATTTCTCATGTCAACTATGTTTACCGTTGGCCATGGTTGATTGGTTAATGTAGCTGACTTGAAGTCACTAACATCTTGCTGATTGAGGGTCATGGGCTTGATTGAGTTCCTCTACTAACTTGACTCTTCGTGTGAGAAAGTTTGTAGTTTGTTGTGGAGGGTGGAAGTCCATAGTAATTAATTGGGACCTTCCCTGAAATAATAGTCGGGTAAACTGCTTGCCTTTATTATACAGTAATGGTAAGTACTATTGAAATATAGAACTTGATAATTATATTTATATATATATATATATTTAGCTCACAGCATGTCTTACCAACCAGACATTAGTCAACAGAAATGGCATTGGATTTAGATTAAGAGATACAGGTGTACAATGTACTAATATGATAGCAGATTGAGTACATCAGTCATCTTGTGCTTGGTTTGTCTGCTTCAATAGTTAGTGACGCAAACTACCGTCCCGGAATTGCAATTGTATTTAGCTAAAATTATCACCATGAAAGAAATAATTGCATGACAAGCTTGACAGAGTTACTGCCCTTTAACTAAAACAGTTTTGATCACTGTCCAAGATGTATTTGAGTAATAAGTCATCTATAGTGACAGCTCTTAAGTTTTTCCACAGAATGATCTCTGTTTGTTGTGCTTGATTCCACATGAAAGCCAGGTATTCAGACACATCTAGGACTCTGGAATCGGCCAAGAGGGTTACTAAGGGGTAAAAAATGCCTTCCAATGTTTCGCATGGCCTTACTTGAAGATTGAAGTGTATAAACTTGAATCTTTTGGGTCCCCGCACTTCAGTTATGATTAACTGAGTGTTTGTTTGCATCATTCTGAAACTGACTTATGAAGGAGGTTTTATTTGTATGTACACTCAGTGTTTTATATTTAGTGTCATAGATGAAGATTTGGAGGTGTGGAAAGATGGAATCACCAAAGAAAACTTTGAAGCAGCCAAGCCTCGTGGGACCCACTATCAGATCATCAATCATAAACTGTACAGGGAGGATAACTGCATGTTCCCTGCCAGGTACAGGGCTCTATAATGCTTCTGGGCTAACTACATACTGATATAAAAGGATATTAAGCTATTCCTCTATTAAAACCACCCTCGCTATTTAGACAAAATATTTTTGAACCAACAGACCCATTTTATCATATTAAGGTCTTAATATAAAGACCATTTTGATATTAAGACCATTTTATGCCTGTCAGATGAAGGGTGGTCTTATTATAGGAACTTACTGTACTGTGAATGTATGTAAATTTGCTGGCATAAGATTTCATAGATTTTTGCTATTTATGATAGATGTACAGGTTTATCACTACTAAAAGTCTTAGATTTCATTAGTTTTAAATGAAATGGAAACTTCAAATAGTATTTCATTGAGATCTTTAATTCATTTTTGACCCATCATCAAAAATGATGAAAATGAATGTCCCACAAACATAAATGGGGCATTGATTGATCAGTAATCGGTAATTAAAACAAAGAAATACAACTGAAAAACAGTGTATAATGCTTTTTAGCTCCACTATTCGAAGAATAAGGAGGCTATTGCACTCGCCCCTGCGTCGGCGTCTGCGTTGGTTAAAGTTTTTTATAAAGTCAAATATCTTGAATACTATCAAAGGTATTGACTTGAAACTCAAACTATATGTTTACCATCAACATCTACACCTGAGGAAATAATCCCCATAACTCTGTTTTGATTTTTGACAGATTTATGCCCCTTTTTAACTTAGAATTTTTGGTTAAAGTTTTTTATAAATTCAAATGTCTTGACTACTATCAAAGGTATTGACTTGAAACTCAAAGTATGTGTCTACCATGAAAATATACACCTGAGGAAACAATCCCCATAACTCTGTTTTGATTTTTGACAGATTTATGCCCCTTTTTAACTTTGGTTTTCTTGCCTGGGAGTCTAGTATTTACATGGCCCATAATATTCTCTTGTTGCACTACCACTTCTCGAAGTCCAATGTCGCCAACGGATCGCTTCCTTTTGGAAAACCCACCAATCAGGGCTCGCAACAGCTCATGTCTGAAGTCGACTTGGCGGTATCGCTTCCTCTTGGTAAGTCTTGCAGAAACTTGCTTATAGATGATGTGGGCGTTCACAATGGCACAGTTCAAACAAAACCAGAAGAGATATCTCCACCACTTCTTGGAGTTGCGTCCAACATTGTATTTCATACGGAACTGGTCATGCAGATCCACACCACCCATAAACTTGTTATATGCAAAGGCTGTATGAGGCTGGCGAAGTTGAAGGATCTCTCTTCCGCTTCTTCTCTGACAGTCCCTGATATTGGTTGGATCACTGAGGGTTGACAGATGATGAACAAATCGCTTGTCCTTCCATACAGTGGCTGTCAGGTTAGTGTCCCCATACTGACGCACCTTGAACTGCCCTCTGTTATCTGCATCTCTTGGTTTCTTCAGGTCTTTAGGAAAGCCCAGGCGGTTTGCTCTCACAGTGCCACATGCATACAAGCCAAAGTTCTGCAAATTCTGAAGAAGGGGTACACCTGTGAAGAAGTTGTCGAAGAAAACCCATCGAAACGTGTCTCGGATATGCTGTGTCAACCTCATCACCACGTTGTAGCCTAGCCCATGTTCAGTGCGGTTGTCCTGTCGACCAAGGTAAACATCAAATTTCGAAAGGAAGGCAGACTTGGCATCGCACATCATCCAGACTTTCACTCCCCTCTTGATCGGTTTGGCTGGCATGTACTGTTTGAAGGATAATCGCCCAGAATATTTGATCATAGCTTCATCGACTGAGACCTCACGTGACAAAGTGTACCCATTCAGGAAGGCATCCGAGACTGCAGTGATGATTTCTCTGACCTTGTAAAGCTTGTCATAACCTGGTTCACCACGTTGAGGTTCGGCTGCTCGATCTGATGCATGGAAATACTGCGTTATCTTCTCGAAACGGTTGCACGTCATGGCTTGTTGTACACCAGGATTTCCTATGAAAGGATCTGAAGACCAGTACATCCTTATCTCGGGCAGCTGATTTATCCCCATAAGTATGTTGATCCCCAGGTAGGCTCTCATCTCTGGTAGGGTGACCTCTTCCCACTTATCATCAATGGAGCGTTCTTGTACCATCTTCCACACGGCAAAAGAGTTTGTATACTCGACCAGCTTTCTAATAATGTCAACCGGAAACATCAGCCAGAAGTAGTCCAGTGGTGCAGCAGTTTCTGGGTCAAACCCATCTGGAAGATTTGGTCCAGGTTGCCCGACAAAGTCATCAAACTGTAAATAATGAAAAAGGAAACAATAAGTTTTTTGCATCTGGTTTTTG